>VZTI01003726.1:0-18529 GCA_013397865.1 Struthidea cinerea
AAGGCAGTTTTCAAAGAAGAAATAGTGCTGTTTTGAGATGAATTTCTTTCTACCAGCTCAAGCTCTACGTCCATACAGAAATAGTTACAGAGATGCAATATGCTCCTTTTTCTTCTCTAGTCTAAATAAACTATGGATAGAAGAAGACAACTCTGTTAAGCGCTGCCCACGTATTTCCAAGGTATTTAATAGGATGCAGATGAGGACCCAGTGAAAGTTGCTGAAAGCAGCTAAGCAGATTAGCTAGTTGACTTTCTAGGCAATCTGAAAGTAGAGCTGGATGCCTGTCTGGATGTCTGGGCTTGTGTTAAGACCAGGTAGAATCTTAACTACCTGACTGGAAGTGCAGTAATGGAGCTGATCCTTCCTTTGAGCTTGAAGTTCCTCAGTAAAGGAACAAGTGTGAAATTCTTCAGTGAAACAAGACTTGTTAAAGTGTTGGAAGTGTAACAGTTGAAATTTATGCATGCAGTGCTCATTTGACGATAATTTCCTGTCCAAAACCCTGCCCAGAGTAGTCATGTGTCAAGCAAAATTCTTAAACTGGAAATGAATCAGTTTAGATGGGCTGTATTTGACGTGTGCTTTGAGACTTGTATTCCTGTACATATTTAGGTGTTTTCTTGCAAAACCACGGCAAGGATGGTGTACACACTAGAGATGAGTCTATTGTAGTCTTTATCCCAAACAGTCAAGGTTCTTGAGTGCAGGAATGACAAGTACAAATGCAAAAGAGTGGGGTTATTAATTTTAAGATGTATTGGTTGAGGGTTGCAATGGGTGGTTTAAAATAATTGTCGAGAAGTAGGTAGTTTGGTCTTCCTCCCTGTGGTGGGTTTGAGGGAAAGGCGCAGTGACAGCGGCCTTGCTGTTGTTCCAGTTCTTCTGCCGGGGATTTGTTCAGTCATGTTTCTTTTCCCTCGCAGGCAGAAGTGGCCTGGCGTGGCTGGCGTGTGGCCCTCAGCTGGAGGTGGTGAGCTCTGTGACGGGAGAGCGGCTCTCTGCGTATCGCTTCAGCGGAGTGAATGAGCAGCCTCCCGCTGTTCGCGTGGTGAAGGAGTTTTCTTGGCAGAAGAGGACTGGGCTCCTGGTTGGGTTGGAGGAAGCGGAGGGAAGTGTTCTCTGTCTCTATGACCTTGGGATCTCAAGAGTGGTTAAAGCAGTTGTTCTTCCAGGAAGGGTATGTATCCTTTTGGGGAAACGAAGATTTTGTGTTGTTTGGTGCTGCATAATCCTGATTCAAGAAAAGCTCTTGTGCATCTTTTTGTAGGACTTACACTTTTTATATTGCATTAACATATTGTCAATTTGTAATATCCAGTCAAGAGAGCCTTGATGAAAAATCTTGGACTTAGCAATAGCATTAGCTTTTGAGTTTACTGATAGTAAAAAAATACTGTAGAACCCATGGTGACTTAATTCTCCACTTTTAAAAAAAAGGCATTGCAGACTTCTTTTTTTGTCAGAGCAAAAAAGAAAACCCCAGTTACAGTGTCTGTAATATACCTTTTCTCAATGGCTACTTTCTGTCAGCAATACTGACTTTAAACTATCTCAGACTCTCATCATTGTGCTGTTTATGACTTTGACACATTCCCATGAATCTCAGACTAGGAAGCAGAACAGATTTTTCCGTTAATTTAGGATTGGAAGAAAGAGCTTTTAGTGAGTTACCTGTCAGATTGTTGGCAGATATACTTTGTCTGCAGTCCTTGAATCTCTGCTTGTTGTATATAGTGTTTGTGTAGATGGGATACATGTAGTGGTGTAATGTTGCTAATTTTTTCTGCCTTCTGTAATCCTTGAACTCAAATGATGTAGTATCCCCATGTCTCATTATCGTAATGAAAACAAGTATCAGATTAAGTTATCAGAACATTAAGATTCGCTGTGTTTTCATCGCCTTTATCTGCAACAAATAAATACTTATTTACTACTCAGCTTTCCCTAACATTATTTGGTTTGACTTGCTAGAATACAGGTGGAAGTGTGCTTACTAGTAGTAAGCATTTGTGTTGTGGTAAATTCTAAAGATACGAGTCGGGTCAGTGTTCCAGTGTGTTGTTTTGCTATCTGCATGAGTTTTAGATGGAGAGGCAGGCTGTGTGCTAGCATAAACATATAGTCAATAAGTAAATTATGTTTTGATAAGTAATGTTGGTGTGTTAGGTTTTATTTCTTCTATCTAAGTAAGCTAGGAAAGGTTAAGAAGTAAGGATTGTGTCGCGTGTTGAATCTGTATCTACAGAAGCGTTTTGAAACAGAAGCTAGTTCCAACAATCAGTTCTATTAGAGTTGTTCTGTACCACAAAAACTGGTTCAGGAGCAAAGATTGATGAAGCCCTGCAGGAAAGAGTTGGCTGTTGTGTCATGAAGGGTATGAATTTTGAAATAAAGCCAAAGCTGCTCTGAAAGTTTTGCTCTTATGCCCTGAAAGCTCTTGATTACAAGTGTGTTTGGTCTGTTGATTTCGTTTTGCTTCCTATGTCTTTGATATTGCATTAGTTAAGTCAGCATAGTCAGGACACAGGTATTGCTAATTGGACTGTTAACTTTCAGACTGTGAGTGGGAGTAAGGGTAAGCAAAGACAAGTAGATAAAACTTGCACTTGGCTGCTGTCCATGTGTTTTGAATTCTTTCAGAAACTCATATTTGCATATTATGTAATGTATAGTTTGGGGGGGGGGGGTTGATCTGCCTGAATGTTTCTCTGATTTTCAGATTGATTATTTTTAAAGGTAAAATGTGGATCTTAACATTACTTTCTTCAGTTTTGTCATTACTCTTTTAAACGTTTAATGAGCAGCATGTTTTCAGGACTATTTTCTCAATGGGTGTAACTTCCATGGACAGCTAAGTTGTACAGTTTAACACTAACTTAGAGCAATTCTGCTCCTCGGTGTCAAGTTGTTAGTATATTAAAACAGGGTGCTTATTGTGACTGTGTGACTGCCTTTTAGTGTAACAGTGGATGTTGAATCATTCAGAGAATAAAGAAGTGAGTTAAAAAACCCAAACTCAGGAGCTTAGAAAGAATTTTAGCATAATGGCTGTGAGTGTCTCTCAGTGCTCCCCGGATATATAAAATGCAGCAGAAAACTGAAAATGTTGATGAGTATGATTTGAATTGGATTCTGAATTAAAAACATAAATTACATTGAATTGGTTTATAACAGCTGCATGTTTAAGAACTGTCGCATGGTATTTTCCCAAATTTTCCTGGTTTCTGTGAAGCAGAAGGGCAGCATTCAGATTCAGTGAGCTGAGAAAAGTTTTCTTTGTTCTTTCCCAGAATGAGTTGGCAGTACACTAGGAGAATAGGAAAAAGCAGTGCATAGCATAGTGGAAAAATATGTCATTTCAGGAGCTTCTGCATGGAAAATTGAAGTAACCGGAGAACCTTTCTGGAAGACTCTGTGCAAAACTAGAAAAGATTCATTTGGAGCCAGTTGTGCAATGAAAAAAATACCGTGAAAAGAAGTTAGAAGCAACACTTGAATCTTGGCTAATTGTGCAGCAAGATATGTTCTGTATTTCCTCATCACAGTCACCAAGACTTGGAGCTCAAGAATCTGAGTAACCAAAATACTTTTCTGATCCTCTGAGCAGTAGAGAAGATTAAAAATTTAATTTGAATCATACAAATTCTGAAAGAAAACCAAGTTTCCTAAATAACTATAGGTACTTCTAAGATTGGAATTCTTGTGACCAAGATGAAAGGCAAATTGTGTAGCAGATGTCCAGGCAGTGCAATCATAAGCAAATGCTTGATATGGGAGAGAAGAAAACTTAAGGGGGCTTAAGGGTTTGGATATTTTCCCCCACTTCTGGGGGTAAATAACCTACATAAAAAGATGGACTACCTTGTGATGCTCACTTCTTTGCTTTGTTTTCAGACAAACCCTTGTTGTTGATGTAAAGCTGCCCGTTTTCATGGGGCTGCATTTGTAAGAGGCCAAACGATAGCCCCTGTTCTTCTGTTGTCCAGCTCTAGTGCAGGAGGCTTGGTGTGCTTGGGTCTCTGCTGGAGCAGTCAGTATTGTGCTGGGTGTGCTGTGGGTGCTGAAGGGTCTGTCTTCACCTTGTCCTGAGGTTGTGGGGACTGCTTGTCCTGTCAGGGAGCAGAGAGAGCTCCTGCCTCAGGTGGAGCAAGTTCTCCTTCGGTCTGTTGCTGTTGGTTTAGGCTGCCTTCTACAGTTTTCCTTACCATCTCTAACCGTGCTGGCATGCATTTAAAATTTTTGTTGGATATTACCAGTCAAAGTGAGGACCAGCATAGATTTTGCCAAGCCAGCATCTCCCTCTAACCCTTTCTACGAATGTTTCATTCCCGTGGAAATGGTGTGTCTGCTGTGCCCCATGGCCACTGCCTCGTTTGCCTTGCAGCCCTGATTTATCCTATGAAATGCTTGGTAAAGAGAGCCTGGACTGTATCACAGTGCTGATGGGCTGTGAGCAGTGGAAGAACTAGATTTAGCTTTGTCTTCCTTACTTAAGTCCCGTACATATGATAAAGCTTCTAGCATGTAATTGATTTCATGTGTCTTCTTAGATGTAATTATTTCTAAGTAGGAAAGTTGTAAGCTGTAAAGACAGAATGGGCCATTTAAGTGGAGAGAGCTTTCTTTCTATTAATTTCCTTTTTGCTTGGTATAATCTGGATCAGTGCTTTGTTTTTAAGTCTTATGAACCTGTATTTACTTTCTTACTTGTGATATGCTAATGCTGGCTTCACTTCTGAGTGAATTGAGCTTCCCTTCTGAGTGATTACTCTTGAGCTTGTCAAAGAGCTTTGATACTGACCTGCAGTTTCCCGCAGGTGACTGCCATCGAACCCATCAGCAATGACGGCGGAGCCAGCGTGAGCACCCGGCACCTGCATCAGAGTCTGCGATGGCTCTTTGGAGTGGCAGCGGTGGCTACAGATGTTGGCCACGTCCTTCTGGTTGACCTTTGTTTGGATGATTTATCTTGCAGTCAGAATGAAGTAGAAGCATCGGGTAAGCTGCAGTTTTTAAACTGGAATTTAGAAGTAAGAAAATGTGTTTCTTTTCAAAAGCCGGCAATGATCCCAGTGAAGATCCCAGCGCGCCGACTGACACTTGACATTTCTGACATTGCTGATTGCAGATGGCAGTTTGGCACTGTGTGGTCCTGAACTGATCATAAAATGAGAGTAGCTCAATATTCCTCCTGATGTTAAGAACACCTCTTGCTGCCCAGATCCTTTGTCCCTGTGATTCTTGCCAGTGGGATGTAGGAATTTTTCCATCTGAGCCAGTGCAGCTGCCTGATAGGAAGTTGCGTCGGAGGTACCGTATTTCTTGGGAGTGTTCTCCTGCTTTGACTGATGACTTCGGGCAAATTTTAGTCTTGAGTTTTAAAATAAGTCTGGTTTATCAAAACCCCTGCATTTGGGTGAATGAATACTGCAGTTTGTGTTTTCAGATTGCACCCACTGTTTTGGGTGTTGTAGGAGTGGCTTTAGGAGTTCATGTCCCTTCAAATAGCTTCATCATGAGGCCCAAACACCTGATTTATAGGGTCCAAGAAGAATTTGAACAGAAAGATTACAGTTGTACCCAGTTTTGATATAGGAGTGAGAATACCTGTCCCATTGGAGAGCCCTTCTTTTCTCTGAATAGGTGCAGAAACAGGAATAGCAAAACAGGTGTTGCAGAAATGGGTGTTTTGCCTGGGACTGTAGAATTAGATGATACATGTTGTATAATCACATCAGTTTCAAATGCAACTGAAGTGGCATAATACATTCATTTCTTGCCTGCTTTTATGTGTGTAGATCTAGAAGTTGTCACTAGAATTCCTGCTGAAGTTCCACAAAGAAGAGAAGCTGTGACCAGAGAAGGGAGGCATCTCTGTTTTCAGTTACGAAGTCCTTCAGGAACAGCAGTATCAACCCTGTGCTACATAAGCAGAAGCAACCAGCTCGTTGTGGGTTTTTCTGATGGCTACTTGTCACTGGGCAATATGAAAACTTTGAAGAGGGCGTAAGTAGTCCTTTCTACTTGGTCACACTTGGAGGTGCAGTGGTTTCAATTTTTTGTTTCAGGAAGTGCTGCAGTAGGGCTGTGATAAAATTTATTTTTGTAAGTCTGTTTGTTCCGTCCAGCAGTATTCAGTAAAACCAGGCAATATGTGTATTTCCAGGTATTAGAAAGGATTTTTCAGAACCAGTTACTGCAATTAGGCTGAAGTTACTGAAAGGCCTCGGTATGTGAATAATGTGATTTTGGTGATAATATTTTTTAAAGTGTCCATGATGAAACTAGTGCGACATGATAATTCAATAGCTGCTCTGTGTCTGAAAACATATTCTTTCCTACATTTCAGGCTTAATGGAAAGTGGTGGTTGACTCATTCCAAGGCAAGGATGCATGTAAATGAAAGATTGTTTGGAAGCCTTGGAGTCAGACTAAGGGACACATAATTTTAGAAGCAATAGTAAAATTAGAGGTGATTTTAAATCTGCCACTTGGAATATTTGACTGCATTCAGATAGGGGTTTACTTAAGGAAATCTACAGCACCTCACCAGAAACTACATATATGTTATGGATGCGTTATGGATTCATAAATAGACAGTGGACCATAATTAGATGCCAAGAAAAGATTGTGAAGGTGCAGCTGAAGTTCAGAAGTTGGGAAGACAAATATTTAAGAAGTAGTGCCTTGTCAGTCATCAGTTGTTTAAGATCGAAGTATAACCCTCTGCACTTTGAGGATAAACGTGCAAGGTGCTTTTTTCCCCTGAAGATGCCTCTACCCTTGTACAAACAGCTAGAGCCAGCAGGCTTTTTTCTTTATTATTTTTTTCTTTTAAACCTATAGGCACCACTCTCAGCTTGAAGGAGGAAGGATTCCTGTCTATGCAGTTACTTTTCAAGAGCCTGAGAATGATCCTCGCAATTGTTGCTACTTGTGGGCTGTTCAGTCTACACAGCAAAGGTGAATAAAATCTTGCCATAAGTCACTGATTTTTTTTTTTTTAATACTTGTTCACATTCAGTTGATATCTGTGTATTAATTTTGTTTATTTAACTGTACAGGAGGTGAAAAGTATTCATCTTACAGTGCAGTTTTTTCAGGATTTTACACTTGTAAAGAGGGGTCAACTCACTCCTACCTTGTGAAAGAAGGCAAAGGAACAGTGCCTATATTTTTGTGCTTTCAGTCTTAAATGATTTCCCTTGTTTCTTGATGACTGCTTCAATGTTTTTTGGTATTCCCATTGTGGTATTCAATACCATTTAAAGTGGTTTAGGCTGCAGATGCAGAACAGTGAACATCATCAGCAAGCTACTTAATCAGCCCAGCTGTTCACAGAGTGGTAGTCTTCTTAAGTTTGACTTTAAAGCAGTTTTCCTGGAGAATACTTTACTGTTGTGAGCTATTTCCAGCAATTCACCAATTTTTTTCTTCATACTGCATATTAAAGCTTTCCAGTGGTACAGTTAGCATTTGCCCCTGAAGCTGTTAGTGTCAAAATTTTCTCCTTTCTGTTTTACTGGCTAAATGTTACCAATTACCATGTTTTGGGAAGCAGTGTTTTTCTTTTCAGCAGCTTCAGCCTAGATCTAATAAAATGATAATGAGGATTGTAAAGCTGCTTTGTAGTCAAATCTCCTCATTTATACTTTTTTCAGGGAAGGGAATGCTGTGAGTTTACATCTGTTGCAGTTAGCATTTGGTGACAGAAAACGTCTGGCATCAGGACAAGTCATGTACGAGGTAAGACAGACCTGTATGGGAGAAGATGAAAATAGTAAATTTGTCTAAGTGAATATCAGTTAAGTTGACCAGGTTAATATTTACCATGACAGATCAGTGAGACTAAACAAAAAAGCCTTTTGATGAGTCTTCTTAGGCATTGTTTTGTCCATACTTTTCAAAACAAGTCATAGAATCATAGAGTAGTTTTCGTTGGAAGACCTTAAATATCATCTAATTCCAATCCCCTGCTATGGGTATGGATGCCACCCACTAGATCAGTTCACTCAGGTCCCCATCCACCCTGGCCTTGAACACTTCCAGGGATGGGACATCTGTAGCATCTCTGGGCAGCCAGATCTCCAGATCCTCACCACCCTCACAGTAAAAAATTTCTTCCTAACATCTAATCTGAATCTCTCTCCTATTTTAGTTGAAAACCCCTTCTCCTTTGTCCTATCACTATCTGCCCTTGTAAAATTTCAGTCTCCCTCTTTTTTATAAGCTCCCTTTATGTGCTGAAAGGCTGCACTGACGTCTCCCAACATGAGGTAGGACTTCTGGGCTGTGAGTGCATACTGCTTCTTGCCCACCAGAACCCCCAAGTCCTTGGCAGGGCTGCTCTCAGTCATTTCTCCTGGTCTGTAGTCATGTCTGGGATTGCCCCGTTCCAGGTGCAGCACCTTGCACTTGGCGACCTTCATGTCACGAGATTCTCATGGGCCCACCTCTCAGGCTTGTTGAGGTCCCTCTGGGTGACATCCCGGCTTTCTGTTTAGTCAGCTGCACTTTTCAGCCTTGTGTCATCTGCAAACTTGCTTAAGGTGCATTTGATCTCACTGTTTGTGTCACTGATGAAGATACCGCAGCGCACCGGTCCCCACACAGGTTTCTGAGGGACACCACTCAACATTGGCCTATGCCTGGAGATAGAGCTGTTTCCTACAACTCTTTGGCTTGCTCCATCCTACCAATTCCTTATCCACTGAACAGTCCACCCTTCAAATCTGTCTCTTCAATTTAGAGATGATGGTGTTGTATGGGAGTGTGTCAAAGACCTTTTAGAAGTCTAGGTAGGTGACATCAGTCAGTCTTCCCTTGTCAACTGTTGCAGTCACTCCCATCACAGACGATGACCAGATTGGTCAGACACAATCTGTCCTTACTGAAGCCATACACTTTTGTACTGCAGTGTCGTGTGTTCCAACTAGATTCATCTGCAGAGAACCCCTATACGTTCAATTACTGAAGAGGAAATGGCTGTTACAAATGAAATTACTCAATTTAAACATCCCATGAATGGCATATAGGAAGACAGGGCTTTTGTGTTACCAAACTGTAGATTTGAGGAAGCATCTGTCTGTCTCCCTTTCTTAAAATATGGTCATATATATGTCTTTATACATTTCTGATCTCTGTTTTATAATCTTGTTTTTCTTTTAAGCTCTGTCAGCCCGGCTTCAAATACACCTACAAAAATACCTACAATGTCTCTTCAGTCTTGATTCTGAAACTCAATAGTTTTAAGGATGATTCTTTTTTACTTTTTGGCTGGGTTGTCTCTGAAGTATACTCTTAAAGCCAGCAAAAGATGTAAATGCAATGTAAGGTGGTATGATTTGATCAGAGGAGTCTCTGCAAATTTTTAGAACTGGTTCCAGAGATGCTGCGGTATAGAATAGATAAAATATAGAAGAGGTATCATTAGGTCTCAGATATCTAGCAGAGACAGGAGGCACCTGTAGAATTTTAATTTCATTCAACAGTATGCACGAAACTCTTCCAAGATCTTTTTGATGGGAAAGTAATCTTAATTCAGAGTCTTTCCTCCTATTTGGCACTTGCTCTTGTATGTTCTCAGTAGTACAACATGAAATTGAGGTAATCCTTGGACTGTGGTTTAAAAGACTTTTTTATGGGGACTTTGAGTTTTGAATTTTTTGAATGAGTTTAAATTTTGTTCTTTTTTCCTTTTATCTATAGGAAAGCTTCCTCATTTGGAAGTGTTGCTTTTGAACAGATAAAGGTTAGGTGTTTGGAGAAGGTAGTGTTTCTTTAAAATTTGCCCTCTATCACGGTGATGAAGTAGAAATACCTTCAAGTGGTTCAACATGTCTGAATATGCATGTCATATCTTCGTGTGCAGTTTTTTAATGACAAAAATATACAGTGCTCTAGAGGAACAGAGCACCCTCTTTGTTTGGGTTTTTTTTGTGTGTGTGTGTTTTGGTTTTTTTTAAAACGGCTTTCATTGCAGTTCACTCCTGCATCTTGTGCTCTAAGCACTTTGGCAGGTTGATAGAGGAGAAAATTTCTTTAATCTTCTCAAGATTCACTTTTGAATTTCTGTTTTGTTTTATCCTCTTTTAAGAGTTATTTTTAGCTACAGTCTTAGCAGTGACAAAGACAATACCTTTTCCTGTGTGCTGCACTGGGAAAAAAGCAATTGTCTCTATTTCTCTCATGGCTACTACTTTTTCCATCTGAACAATTTAATGTTAAAATGTGGGACCTTTAACTATTTGGTGGTTATTCATCTTGGTTGTCTTACTTTTCTGAACAAGATGTGACAAATGTCAGTTTATACCTCAGAGGGTTGAAATATTTCATCAGCCTTTAAAAATGGATCTACTAGAAATTCCAGTTGACGCTCTTTAAAAAAACCACACAAAGCGATTAAAAATGTTATTGTGTTTGTGACCTGGAAAACCTGTGGTGTAGTTAAAGTAAGACTTGGAACCCTCTACAGACTATACAACCAGTAGTACATTCACAGGCTTATCAGTGGTGCCAGGCATCATTCCCTGGATCTGAGATCTTTTACTTCCCTGCTATTTCCGCTTCCCTGTGATGAGTGTGTTGAAAGATTGCAACAGGAATCAATCTTAGAAGGCTGTTGAAGAGAGCTGAACATCTGCACCCTCTGAGGAGGAAAGACAGGTTCTTCAGTTGGCTTCCAGATAAACCACTTGCATGTGTAGTTTCATGCTGAGATCTGATAGCATCTACTGCCAAAAACCCCTCCCAAATCAATTCTTAATCCCTCCCCAAAGGATGCATCAGGACAGGATCTGTGCTCTCCAGTAGACACTTAAGTCTTGGAATACATCTTGTGGTCACAGATTGGTCAGTATGACATGATGGCTCTCTGCCTACATGACTGAATCAAGCTTCTTGTTGGTCTTCAGTGAAAGCAAATTTAAGAGTTGTCCCATTCACCAGGCCAAGCTTGAGTAAATGAGGAGAAATTAATCTACTGCTGCTCCTTGTTCACTGAGTAGAAGTCACAGGAGCGTGAAACACTTGTCCACTTACATCAGTGCTTAACGTCCCAGGAATCAGACTTGAGGCCATGAAAGCATGCATCTTTGACTTCGTATCGCGGTAAAAGTCACAAATGGAACTTTTGAAACACATGGCACCGTGTTTTTATAAACACGTCAAACTTGTGTCTCCATTGTCTTCAAGGCTTGTTTAAATCTGCTCAAGTAAGAAAACTGAAAGATACGCTGAAATTAGGCTTTCAAAGGCCTTTTTTATATCATCTCAGCAGCTACTGTATCTTGTGGTTCAGTTCATGGTCATGGAGTGTATCCTTAACTTTGTCCTGCACAAGGCTTGTGTATAGTCTCTATGTTCATATCAGAGTCTGACCAGTTCAACTCCTTTGAAAACTGTCCCATTTAACTGATCTGGAACATCATTACTTAATATCTTCTGTGCACTAGAGTTCCTTAACTTAGATTTGCTTGCCTCAGTGTGGAAAATTTAAAATACGCAGCTTTGGTTAGGAAATTGTCTTCAGCAGGAACTATTTGGTATTATTTTCACCTTCCTCTCTGCACCAACTTTGTGTGGGAGTGGCTCTTCATCTATAAAGGAAAGCTGAAATTTCTAGTCATTAAAATTAATGCTGGACATGTTTATGGAATTTTCATGCTTTATCTTGTGGAACTGTCCTTTGGAACAGCGAATTTCTTGTTCAGGACATCATGTCTTTAAAAATTGGTTTTAGTGATTAGTTACTCTACAGTGAAGGTGAGGTTCTTTGCTTAGGCTTCATGTTAGTTTTTCAAGGAGATGGTGTGGATTTTTCTTGTCTACCCTGCATATATCTGTTACTCCAAAATTCCTGAATAAGATCGCGTGGACTGTGCATGCCTCAGAGCACAGTTTTGCTAAGGAATTGCTAGTTTTTGAAAATGTGCAAAGCCTTTTCAGCCAAACTTACCCATTCAAATTTGACACTTAATTCTCTTGAATGTCAGATGTAGTTTTTATTTGCTATCAGAAATAAGTTCATTGGAAATAAACAGTACAATATGCATGTTATATTAGATATATAATGTCCCTATATATCTATATATATAACATTCTTTCACAGTAGATCTAATAAAAATGACCTTCTTTTTTTATTTTTTTTTCCCACCCAGGGTTTGGAATATTGTGATGAAAGGTACAGTTTAGACCTCACTGGTGGAATCTTTCCCTTGAGAGGGCAGACCAGCAATACTAAATTACTCAGCTGTCAGACCATAGAAAAATTTCGCAACCATGCTGACAGAGAGGATAACGTTAATGAAGGTTTGTTCTCATGTCCCTGTTTGGTTATTCTAAACTACATGATTTGGGAATCGAAGCGATGAATGCCGTTCTGTACTCAAAGTCTTAAAGTCTTAAATATTCATCTAGCTGACCTTGTTGGGCTTATTTAAAAAGAATTGCTTGCTTAAGTTATGTCGGGCTCTTTTATTCCTCTGAACATCATTCTTTAAAGGAAAAAATAAGTTTTATTTGCTGGGATGCTAGAGCAGTATATGGGGTCATCTGTATAATGCTGGTCAGTCAGTTTGTTCTGGCAGTTGTCTTCATTGAAGAGTGAGATCATTCTGTCTATTGCTTAGGAGTGTTACCTGATTTTTTTTTTTCCTGATCAAACATATGGCTTGGCTGCATCCATTTAGCACCTCATCACTAGTGGTGTTCCCCCGGGCTCAGTACTGGAGCCAGGTCTATTTGATATCTTTTTTTGATGATCTGGATGAAAACCTTGATTAGCTAATAATTGTGTGTTTGGTTTAGAATGGATACCATTTGAACAAGAAAAAGAGACAGTATGACTAAAACCTATCACACGGATATTTGCTATTCTGTATATTGTTTTTTCATTGTTAATAAAGTGTTGTGTTTCATGAGTGAAATAATAGAATTAAGCAAAACCAGAAAGTGATGTTATAAAAACAGCAGATCTCATGTTTTCTACAACAAGAAACATTGTCTTGTCTTTTGACAGTGATCTCTCCTGACACCAGTGTATCAATCTTCAGTTGGCAAGTGAATACCTATGGTCAGGGAAAACCGTCTACTTACTTGGGTGTGTTTGACATCAATCGCTGGTATCATGCTCAAATGCCAGACTCACTGAGGTAGGTTTTAGTTAAGTTGCTTTCAATATCCCTACAAAAGATTAATTTGAAAGTCTCTGTTGAGCTTACGCACTTGTTTTCTTTAAGGCCAGAAGAATTCCTTCATGATTGCCCCTATTTTGCACTGTGGTCACTGGATCCTGTAATAAGCATGACTTCTCCAAACCTCATTTTGGATATTCTGGTACACGAGCGTAGTCTAAGTCGGGGCGTTCCTCCTTCTTATCCACCACCTGAACAGTTTTTCAATCCAAGCACCTATAATTTTGGTAGGTGTTTCACTGCTTTTCATTTGAATAGTGGCAAGCTTCAGTTGAGGTCAAATGTCACTTAGTGGTTCTCTTTCTTGTGCATTGTTTATCACACAAAACCAACCCAAAATACCCCCATAACCTGGTATTCTTCTCAAACCTGGTTACCTGTCCTGACAAGGTATTTACCTTGTGCAACATATCTGACAGGCTGCTGACTTTTGGGTTTTGGGGCTTCTGTAACACAGCCTGGGAAGGGGTGATGGTCATAAAATGAAATGGCTTGGAGCTGAGGCCCAAAGCACAGCACCTGGGTGTCGCTGTTGTACCGAGAACGGTGAGAAACGACACAATCCAAGTTCAGGAAAAAAATGGCTATTTAATTAATTATAAATTGGTTTGTATAACTTGGTTCACAAGAGTAGCATGGTACTATTGGTCCCTTGATCACCCACCTCCTAGAATGATTGGTGGAGGCTATACAACACTCTTTTGAAAATATTTCTTCAGTGTACCATAACAACACTGCACAACAAACTCCAGGTGCAAAGATAAAGAATTAGTTTACAAAACTGTCTTCGCTGTTTTCATCTAGTCTGTGTGTGAAAGCAATGCTCTCACAGAATATTGAGAAAAAGCTGAAGAATTTCTCTGCTTCTAACTTTTTAGCATCCACACCTGGGTAGCACTCGAGCTTAAGTTTCTACAGACAGACAGTAACTACTTTTTAAAGAAAGTTTGTTGGTGATCTGCTGAAGGCAAGGGCTGCTTGAGGTTTGTCTTTCGAGATGGCACAATTTAAAAAGCATAAACTGGTGATAAGGTATCAATGTCTGTCAAACGTTCTTGTTTCTGCAGATGTTACGTGCTTGCTCGGCTCGGGAGTTGTTCACATGACTTGCACCGGCTTCCAGAAGGAGGTGACTTTTTTGCTGTATCTCTGTTGAGACTGTCAAGAGATGAACCTTTTCAAGCTTTACTCTTGGCACTGCTTTGAGTGTCAGAGACCACTTTATGCTCACACTGCCCCTCCTCATGCATAACTGCAGTCCCATCCTGCCAGTTTCATGCAAATTGTACTGTTCTGGGGAGGCATGAGCAGGGATTGAATGGCTGGAAAGGAATGCAGCATTGCTGTAGTGGGAAGAAAGGGTGTGGTGGAAGTTGGGGAAAGCGTTTGCTTCTTTGTACTGCCTGCACAGTGTGGAGTTAGGGTTTTGAACCCTGATGAACTTGAGAAAGGAGGACAGCATGGAGAAAGGGAGAAGTTATTTAACTGTTTCAGAATTATTAAGGAAATGCATGTTTTTTCTCCCAGCCTTGGCCAAATTGTAACTTCTGAGCCACTGCACAGCTTGTGACAAATCCTTTCAAATTAAGTTCCAGCTCACTAAATATACCCATGTAAATCATCTTTGGTACAAACAACCATAGAGTCTTTGCAAGAGTGATTTGTAGGTGTGTTAGTTTTAACTTCTACAGAATGTAATTTGTGTCAATGTTCAGGGAAAGGGAAGACCTGTGTATTGACAGAGAAGCTGGAAAATACTTTCTTTCCTTCAGCGTTGCACAGGTTTTTCTTCTATGGGATGTTTTTTTAGAAACTGGAACTGTTAGTGTGCTGCCATCTTTAAGATTCTACATAGCAATGCTTACCAAAATTGCTAACCTGAAGCCTGCTGCTACTAATGCAGCTTTTTGACAGTCTCAGTGATCCAGAACCTGTGGTTGAATGCTGTCTTAATCTGTGTGTTTTGATTGATGTTTCAGACCTTGAAGTTCTTGAAGAAATCTGGTCCTTTAATAAGTGAAGCCATTCGTGACAGCTACACTCGGTGTCTTGTAGCTGGCTTGCTGTCTCCAAGACTGGTTGATGTCCAGCCATCCAGTTTGAGTCAGGTGAGCGTACATTGGGGAATCCAGGGGGAAATATATCCATCTTGTCTGAAGGTTGTAGTGGCTATTAAGACCATAATTTTTGATTGCAAATTGCACTGACAGGCAGTGTTGTTGACATTAGTTGACATTCTGACTGGAAACAGCCCTACGAGGTCTGTCTTTAGTGGCCCGTGTGTTAATTCCGTGCCCCAGGTGCTCACGCGGAAGCACACAGTCAGTGCTGGGCATGTGCATCAGAGAGCAGCTTTCCCTGGGAACAACCTTCATCCTCTTCATGTCTCAGAGGCTTGGTTGCAGTGCAGTAGGTGGCAGTGGAGTGGCCTCCCTCAGATGTACGCTATTGCAAACACCAGCTTGCTGCACTAGACATCCTTTGCTTCCAAGGAAGTGCTGACCAATTACAATTGTCAGCTTACCAGACAATTTCATTGCTACTTCCCCTCGTTTTCTCTTCATCAGTAGGTTTTTCTGCACCCTCTCAAAACTGATCTTCACCTCTGTAGCCTTTGTCGTCAGCTGTGGTGGCTTGATTTCCTCCTCTTAGAGTGCCCTCTTGCTGCAACACCTGCATCACCTGTATCTTTCAACACTGCTACATTCTGTCTGCCACCATAGTGGCTTCACACCCCTCTCTCATGGGTTTTCCATTTGTGGTGCAACAAACTTTGTCTCATCTGAAGAGTTTCCTGAAAGAAGGAGCCTTTGTGATAAACAACCCATCTTTCTCCAGGCAAGGTGAAAGCTAAAGGGTCATCATGGAGTGGAGCAGTAAGCATTAGGAAGGGGAGAGCAGTCTTCCCCCTGCCTTCATCTTCCTGTCTGTGGGCTTCTTCACCAAATGTGGAAATGTGTTAGGGAAAATAACACTTCTGCATAGTGTGGTAGCTAAAACTAATTTGGCAAGCTGACCCAGCCCATAGAATGCTTATTTTGCAAGCCTGATGTAGGCTCTTATATTCTGATTGGATGTTCTGATGTCAACTCTGGTGTGAAATTACTTGGGAAAGCAAGTAATTTTATGATCATTTTATGATGACCTTTGCTGAACTGTGATTATATTGTTCAGAGACTGCATTGAGCAGGGATTACTTTTGAATACTAGAAAGAAAAATTTCAGAATTAGGGTCAAGAAGCTTGGAATTTTGTCTGGTGCCCTAAGAGGTATTTGGCATGTTTCCTTGCCTGAAATGCATTTTCAGAAAACGATGGAAATATCTATATGTCTTCTAATATGTAGAAATCGCTCTTAAATGTAATGATTTTACATAGAAGGCGAACTATTTAATTTGTTTAAAAAAAAATAGAGGGAAGAAAAAAGAAAAATTGTATGCAGGATCATTTTACTGAAAGAAATGTCTGACCACCAGCTGAAATAAGCTACTATATTATTTGCCATGTGTGTGCATGCCTGTGCATTATCCTTCTGAAGGATTGCCATGGCATCAGAATACAGAATTTGAACAGAAATTTCAGCCTATTAGAACTGAAATGTTTCACTTCTTTATGGTACTTTAACAAATTGCAGCTTAATGTTTTGGCTGTCAAAGCTGCTTCGTGTCTTGCTGGTCTTGGGAGCTGCTTGGCCTCAGCTTCACTGTTTCCATGCAAACACAGTCGTGTTTGCTCTGTCCCCTTCAGGTGCTGCTGATGGCAAAGGGGTGTGCACAAAGTGCATAATGGGTATTAGCAGAGGATGTTACTGAAAACAGTTAATGGGGACTCAGTAAATGGAGACTGAAACCCCGAGGCACAGAAATAGAGATTAGAATTAGCCTGTGTGAGGTTGAAATGTCAGAGGAAAACTTTCCCGTGTTCCTCGAACCAACAAGCAGTCCAGCCTGCAGCTAGAATTCAGAAAGAATCAAGAACAGGGAATTAGTTGCATTTGCACCAATGGACTTTGTGATGTCTGAATGAGTATCCAGTTAGAAAGAACCACTTGTGTCAATGGCTCAGGTATGAAAAGTAGGTGAGGTTGTGATTTGCTTTTGTCTGTTGTGTTTAGGAGGAACAGTTAGAAGCGGTGTTGTCAGCTGCTGTGCAGACAGGTTCTTTAGAACTTCTGACGGGATGCATTAAACACTGGACTTCTGAAGGTAATGCTGCCTCCAGTGTTGTTATGTTTTGTCTGTTTTGGTGAGAAATTGTGGCTTCATGTCTTTTTTGTTTTCTCTTTCTAAAGAGCAGCCAAGTTCTGCTGTAAATTTACGGTTTGTTCTTGAGTGGACGTGGAGCAAAGTGATCTGTACAAAAGATGAACTGGACCAAATATGTGAGTACTGATGTAGTCGTTTTTGAAAGCTCAGGTCATTCTTTGTAGAGGATCCTATTGAGTAATCTGCCAGCATGTGATACTGGTTCTTTAAGTGTTCTTTAAGTCTTGTGTGGTTGCTGAAGTGTCCTTTGGAAGTGTGCAGTTGCTCTGCTGACTGATGATCTGATATTCGTCCTTGACAAGGTGTTCCGCTGTTTGACGGCTCCTGCAACTTCATTGACCCCCAGACGCTACAGTCCCTTCAGCACTGCCAGCTGCTTCTGAGCAACCTCAGCACAGTCCTGAACTGTTTTCTAACAGAAGCCCGAGAGCTTACTGAGAAAGGTTGGTGAAAGCACTGCTAAGCCTTGGGTCTGTTTGTTAAGATTTGGAAGGACGCTTGGGTTGTAACTGTGGAGCTGCTGTTGTTTTGGATGGTTGGGAGAGTGTCATATTGAGCTGGGAGGAGGGGCTTAAGTCTGAGAAGTTGGGACTATGATTTAACATGGGTTGAGTTCAGGGGAGCAGCTTGTTGTGGAGGTCATGAGGCTGGGTAGGGGAGGCTACACTGATTCAGCAGCGAGCTGAGTAAGCGCCTGGATGGCAATTACAGCAACTGAGTGTGGCAGTGCTGAGAAGCGTTCCTAATTCTTAGCTAGTGATCGATAGCTGTGTGCAAATTGCTAGAAAATATAAAGGAAGCTGAAATGAGTAATGTGTAAAGCAAGTTCCTTGAGTTTTTTAGGTTTTGATTTTATAAATTGTTGTTGGCATATTGTGGGCAAAAGAAGGCTCTCCCTTTGCTGAAGTAAAAATCTCGGCTACACAGGAAACAAATGTGTTTTTCCTAAGTATATCTAATAGATAAGGCTCTTTTTTTTTAATCTTAAGTGATTCTGGTTCTTTGTAGTGACTGGTTTTTGTTTTGAGGGTGGTGGTGGTTTTTTCCTTCAAATTCAGAAGTGATCCAG
>VZTI01003729.1:0-38927 GCA_013397865.1 Struthidea cinerea
CAAGCGGTCACTGCGACAGAAGCAGATAAGAAGAAAAAAGATGTAAAAGTTATCAAATTATAATCTCACAGTAAATATACACACCATGAAGCCACCAAAAGAATAAAAGACATGCCACAAAATCAGAAGTAATATTTAACTGAAGAAAATGGAAAAGATTAAATGTAACCTATAGTAAGGCCAGCCAGAAAATATTTTTCTGACCAACTTGCTAAAGGCACAAAAACTATTAAGAAAAACATTTTTAAATTCTCATGAGTAGATAGCTTGCTGAGAGCTAATATGGCCAATTCAGTTAAAAAGGAGAACTAAGGGAAAATAAGACAGAAAAACTACTCTTTATATGCACTATTGATGGAGGGGTATAGGGGGTTCCGATACCACTGTCTGGCTGTGCAGGGAAAAAATGTCAAAAATAAGTACTAGAACCAGAGAACCACAACATGGCTGAGGTTGGAAAGGACCTCTGAAGGCTGTCTGATGCAAACACCATCCCCCCCACCACCCCCCCCATCTCGCCTTCCAATTATAGAAAGGATTTTGGAAAAAATGAACAGAAAGAATGCTATAAGATCACGAGTACCAGACATTATTTACCCAAAAAGTTGAACAAAACTCTAATACAAAATAAATTATCTACTAATGGGGTTAGTATATTATTTTAATTTTCATGATAACAAATTTGATACAAAATTTTCAGTGTAGTCAAACTTAGAAATGACCGTTGAAAATATTAAGTGGAATTCAGTATTCACGAGTGCAAAGCACTGTACACTGCGGACAAAATTATCCTACTTATATACACCTATGATGATATCCATTAAAGGAGGTGGAAAAGATTTCCAGGGAACACTGTGTACAGTTTGAGGGAAACATTTGCGCTCAAAAATGCCATACACAAAGTTCAGATACATTTAAAAAGCAATGAAGAAAAGCATTCAAGCAAGCAAACACAAGAAATGTTTTGCACCTGTTCTTGAATGCTGCATGCAATTCTACTTGCCTAATCTCTAAAAGGATATAGCTAGATGCAAAAAAAAAACCAGCACTGGAAATAGGACTGACCAGAGGTACTGCACAGACTTCATCCAAGAAGAATAAAGTAGTAAGCAAAAAGTGCAAGGGTCTTAACTGACAGAGAACGTCTAAAAGTAAGTATAGTACAGGTCAAAAAAATCACGATTCATAAAATCATGAATGAAGTTGTGGTATTTCTCACAGTGCCCAAGTATGAAGTCATCCAATTAAATTAACAAGTAGCACGATTACAATCAAAATAAAAGGAAGAACTTCTTCGCACACATTGTGCTAGTAGTGCCACAGGATGTTGTATAGACTAAAAATAGATATAAACTTGAACAATAATAGAGGGAAGAGAGGCTGTGAGCAGGCTAATAAAGTCAATGGCCTGGACACAACCTACTGCAAAGGAAGTCCTTAAATTGCTAACTGCTACAAGCCAGGAAGCCACGTAGAGGGAAGAACTCTTCCATACCTGCTTTCTTTAGTATTCACTACCAATTACTACCAAAGGAGGTAAATAAACATTTGATCAGAACTAATGCACTCATTTTCTTATTTTCTTATTTTCTTAAGGAAACTAACTGAAAAGTGATGAGCAGTTGGTAAAGGGAGAGAAACAAGAAATGAATTAAATTCTATAAAATCAGGATGGCTGTGAAGAAATCTGGCCTAAAAGGATAGGGACTATCACAAAATGAGTTATTAAAGATGAGAAATTAGACCTAGCTGACCATTTAAAAAAAACCACAAGACTATGATTTACCAAGTTGGACAGGTGACTACAGTACAGGGATTCAGTGGTGTCCTTGCTCACATAACCATCAAGAATACACCCTTCTTCTGTAAAAAAGGGGGCTGCCTGCAGTGGTTTTGTATAGCTGCACATACCGATACCAGCTTTTCAAGACAGCCTTGAGGAAGGAGGCATGGGAAAAAAATTAAGAGCAAACCTATCATGTGGACAAACAAAATATAGTACAATTGTGTCTGAGATGCTAAGTATATATTCTCCCAGTAATTAAAAGTAGTCTCCTAAATAACATAGAAATATGCACTTAATTTTTATTTCCAGACGGTAACCCCAATTAAAGATGACGCTGAAATTGCCAGCAGGCTGTGAGGAAGCTCTTTAGATGACGTGACTCCAATACTTCAAGAGAATTATATATGTGAGGATAAAAAGATAAGAGAGTACAGATCTTAAACAACATTTGTTTTGGGGTCAGATTGTTGTCCTGTATCTCTTAATCGGTGTTTTTGTAATGAATATTCACAGTCCATTTCTCTCAGCAAGAGTTTCTTCAGTTACCAGACATGGGTCTGTTAGGCAGCTCCATTCATTCAGTCATGTCATTTCCTTGTTTCATTAAATACAGCTTTCATTTCACAGGCCCAGCATGGGTTTGTGTTTGGAAGGGAGAGAGGAATTCAGCTCACTATGTTAATAAAGCCATGCATGGTTCCAGCTTGTTATCTTTAAATTTCACCCTGCAAGGACAATTGCTTTACATTAAAAATGATAATAATAATAAATTCTAACTCTGTTACTGTTGAAATGCAATCATTCTGATCCCTTTCTGCCAACAATGGGCTACAGATAAAGATGAATGTTTTACTGCGGCTGTGGGTGATGCGGTTCTCTCTTTGATCAGTACACATGGGAGGAAGAACTCTGTGTCTGAGTGGATCTGGGCTTGCTTTTTCCCTGGGCCTCAAAAGGGCCACTGTGATCATAGAAGAGAGCAAGAGGTCCGCCACATCAGTTTAGCTGTGACGGTATGTTTAGTGGCACACTGTTCCTACTACTGTGCTTCTTCAGTGTTACCCTTCATGAGGGAACAGACTCAGTTCATCCAGTCCACGTAGGTGCAATGGACTTTTTTGAGGTTCATTCCTTCTGAACATTTTCTGAACTGTTCTGCCAAAAACATGCTTATATCCATTGATTTTCCGGGACAAAAATTCCAGATCTCAAAAGAAATTGGGCATTGTGATGCACAGCTTGGCAATAACTAAAAATGTGAACAGGAAGACATTTTCTACTCTGGGGGGGGTGAGAAACTGGAATAAGTTTCCCAGAGAAGTTGTGGTCACGCAATCCCTAGATGTGTTCAAGGTGAGACTGGATGGGGCTTTGAGCAACATGGTCTAATAGAAGATGTCTCTGCCCACGGCAGAGGCATTGGAACCCGACGATCTTTAAGGTTGCTTCCAACCTAAACAATTCTATGATTCTGTGATTCTGTGATGCCAAGCTTTGAGTGTGTGTGCATGACAGCTTGGGCATGACCCAGGGCTGTGTCTCTGCTGCCTGCTCTTTGCTGGGTGGTGCAGCCCAGGAGAGGCTTTTCTGTAGTTGTCCAGGACAGGCTTTTCTGTGCCTGGCAGTCTAATCTCAGCTCTCAAGGGATCCAAAGTGTTTGAAAACTCACCCAGCTCCCCGTCCTCCTAAATGTGTATTGTGTTACGAGTGTCCCTTGTGATTGTTTTAATGCATCACTTTAATTAGGTTCATTACTACTAGAGATGTATGTGCCCTGGATTGACAGCTGCTTCTGGGTTCATTTTTAATATCAGACAATTTAGTAGAGAAAATGTGTTGGTTTCCTGTGGAAGAACAAGAAGTGAAGCTGTCAACTGAAAACTATGAGATAGGGTCACAGAGAAACAAACCAAATAAAATTTGGTCTATTTTCTGCTGAAATGTATTCCTCTCTCTTAACTAGTCAGGATCTTTCTTTTAGAATTCCTCCCTAGCAAGCTCCATCCTGTGAGAAGACGGGTGAGGCAGAGGATGACAGCTTCTGTACTCCTCTGGGCCTTAACTGGCTTTCCTTTCTATCCAATCTCCCTTCTCAGAATGGAACCATCTCCTCTTCTCCTACCCATTTATCACTCTTAATTTCTTAATGCCAATTCCTTTCAAGTCACAAGGAACAGTAAGCAGGACTCTGCATGAGGGACAGAGGTGCATTAAGTTTACTATTAAAGCAATTTCAGAGATGCCACATATCCAGACTGCTATAACATCCTGGTTCACATTACAGGGAGTATCACTGTCCATACTTTTTAAATGGCTCTCGGATTTCTCAGTTTTAATATGCCTCTATGAATGGAAACAACAAAACACATCAGCAATGACAGTGGCAATCTGACATCAGCTCATCTGAAAACCTTGTTTCTCCACTCTTGCTTTCATCAGTGCCAAGAATATGACTTTTCCATTCAAGTGCCTCATACAGGCCATAGGGAAGCACAGTGATGGATATTCTGTGTGGCCCAGATGGCTTCTTCAGTGTAATGTGAATAGCTGTGTGCTCCCCTCAGCACTGATTCTGTGCTAAGCGTGCATTCCATTTTTGGATCCTTCTCTTGAGCTTACTGTCTGAGTGCCACCTCACCAATATATGCCATCTGTGGCAATCCTTCCTTTGATGCCTTCCTTTTCTCCTGAAGAATGGGACTCTTTTGTACACTTCCCTTCTCTAGAGGTACCCTCTAAAGGTACCCTTGACTACTTTTTCAATATTTGGTAGCATGATCCCAGCCTGGGTAAGTTAGAGAAGTGAATGGAAACTAGATAGAATTAAGCTAGTACCACAACTAACACTAGCAAGGTATGCCAGAAAAAAAAAACAAAAAAAACACCACAAAAGAAACCCCCATCAAAACAAAACAAACAAACCAAGCAACCACAGGGAAATGGAATAGATGAGAAAATTCAGTAGCAAAGAAGAAATGTGTGAGAAAGAGCCTGAGAGATAAATGAAAAGAGAAACTCTAAAAACACTTTTTAAAAAGCGAAAAGAGATAAATAATAATGTCAGCCCTTCCAGACAGATTAAGAAATGGGAACTCAGCCAACACAAGGAATAGAAGAACAATATTATAATTGATTCTTGAGAGATCTGGCAATGGGCCATTTAGCCTGCTTGTTTTTACCTTGGGTCATTGCCCAGACTGGACAATTAAAAGGATATTTTTGTCATAGAACCAGTCATTTTATTTCACTGCTGTTGAAAAAAGTGTTGCTACTAACTGTGCACATTGACTTAATCTATAGTTGTAGGATTTTGTGGAACAAAAAGCACTTGCTATAGTTCAGAAATCTCAGAAGCACAACCCTTTCTTAAGCTCTCCTCAAATTAAAAGAATTACTTTGTAAAGAGTAGGTGAAATCTCCCCTCCTCTACCTCCCCTCCCCGCCCCGTTTTCCCCACAGGGAAATTTTAAATACAACCTGACAGCCAGATTCTCCCTTTATGATCACCTACACTTTCCTCTCTCCCATCCTGATTGTTGACATTTGCCAGAAGCACAATGAATCTTTAAATAGGAACTTCTGAAGACTGGTGTCATTGATTTTCCATCCTAAGCTAGAGAATGGATGGTGGTGAGTGTATAGTGTTTTCCATTCAAGACTATTAGCACATCTGTTTTCCAAGGCTTTTTAAGGGTTGCTGTGTTTAGCAACGAAGTTATTTTAGTTGCATCAGATCCCACAGGATTGCAACTTTTTCTGACATTGGAGTTTTCTTACAGGTAGAGTTTTAAGAATCTGAAAATTCAGATTGAGCAAATGTTTTATAGTGGAATTAAACACTAAAATTACTATGAAGGAAGAAGAGGAATTGAAGGGCTGGATTTGCAAACTCTCATGCTGTAGGAAGCAACTAAAGCCCCCTGTTCCATATGTACCTGAAGGAATTTAAGTCCAAAACTCCCAGCTTCCAAGGCAGCAGCTTGTTCATTTAACTGTGAGATCATCTGCTACAACTGCAGTTCTATATTCCATAATCCTTCAGTTATTATTGTGCACAAGACTTAGAATGAGTCTTCTGCTTAGAGAATAAGAGTTAAATCTGGAGGTGAGACACCTGCCTTCCAGGACACTTCTTGAACAGTCTAGTAAAAACAGCCTAAAAGTTCCAAATCACCGAGGGACTTAAGCGTGACACTTAAGTTACTGTTTGGGAGTCCTGCAAGATGGTTTTAAACAGACTTGTATGGACACAGGAATGAGAATATGGCACAGAATTGAATAAAGGGATAAAATAATCCCCACATTTTTCCCAGATGGAATGATTTGGTAAATTTGGGTTGAAGTCATCAAGGACTTTAAAAATTATAACAGTGAAATGATGGGTTTCAGTAAATTATTATTTCTAATAGAGCATAAATGGAGAAAATTTTCTTTGCTCTTTGGTAAGAGTTCATAAGTGTCTAAATATGCAAAAAATGTAAAAAAAACCATAAAAAGTAATAGAATAATTGTGTTAGGTTGTCTTTTCTCAAAATTTTTCTTTCTCATTCAAAGAGTTTTGAAGTGCTAGCAGGTTCTTGTGGTTTATATTTATATTTTTATACTGCAGTTCTTGAAGCAACTGTATATGCCTGGTTAGCTGTTAGAAAAGAGATACAGAAATTTATCTCTAAGATAAAACAAGTAATTAAAAAATGTCATTGTCTATACAATTTGAAGTATAAAAAATAAATCACAGAGTAGGATGTCACAGTTGATTCTGCCTGAAAAGGGATGGGGAGATTGCTTCCTCATTCATCCAAAGTTTAGTTAGATTTGATTAAATAAAAATATACAAAATCAGGCTCAGATCCAAGATCAACACATCTTATTCTAACTGTTTTAATTTTCTGGCTATATATTCAGGACACATATCAGCAGGTCAGTGACTACATTCCAAGACTGTTGTCAGTCAAGAGTAATGTAACTGGTTTAACTGTTTTATATATTTTTTTTCTTTTCAAAATTATCTAGTCATCTTGTCAGAAAAACCAGATGAAGAAAAAAAAAAACGTATCTGAAAATAATTATTTTTCACTCATTATCAATGGGACCATCAGAAAACACTGAGTACATTTGAGCCTCCAAACAGGAGGCATGCAGAACAGTTTGCTGTGCATCTTGGCACACCGGATCCTGGTACCCTCTGGCATTTAAAACATGGAGTCCCAATTGTTCTCCCAATGCACTAGAAGCTCTGTGGGATTGTGGACTACCCTTTGCCACAGGATCACAGAAACAGGTAACCCCTGGATATCTCTAGATCAACCCCATACTCAAGGCAGGGACAGTTACAGCAAGCTTCCCATGGTGGTGTCCATTTCAGTCTTGTCTCCAGAAAGGAGAGAGTCCACCAGTTCTGGGAAACATGTGCTAGTTCAGACACCACCACAGTGATGCTTTTTCCCTTATGCCACTGCTTTCCCCTTACCTACACAGCCACCCGTGTCACCAGCTGGGTTAGGCATGACTTGCCCTTGGTAAATTCATGTTTAAGCCTCTTGAGTGGCATGCAACAGTTTGTAGCATAATCCTTTCTCCATTATTTATGCTCTGTTAGACCAGTCTCAGTTTCAAATCTGTTTGATATCAAATTGCAAGGGAAAGTGATTTGGAAAAGAAGTATCAGTCACAGAACATCGCGAGGTGTTGCATGTGTGCATATGTACTTGTGTGTATGCGTAAATGTATGTATAGAATTTCATAAAACAGGTTTATCTAAATCAAGGCATAAAAGAACCAAGGAAATAATCTTCATATCTTCCCTCTTGGCCTTGTGAGTTCCCTGGTGCTGCACCTAGAATATGTGGAGTTAGAAATGATGCAGGACAAAATGAACTAGATGGGATCAAGCATTAATTTCCTTCTGACTTATGATTTTTTTTTTTTAAACGCAAATGTCTTAACTCAATTTGGGTGAAAAAGTTCAGGTGAGGTAGGCTGCACCTGTGTAGATGAAGGTAAATGTGGGTCTTGAGTGAGATAGACTTGCGTTTATATTGCCCTGTAAAACTTCTCCGTTTTTAAGTGGAATTTTTGAATAGAACTGCAGAAGTATGTGAGCTCTCCTCAGCCGTCATGTTAACTCCTAACCACTGGTGACTGGGAGGCTTTTCCATTCAGCACAGCCAAGGACAGATTAAATTAACAAAAGGGAGCAGGCTAGTGGTACAATCTGATCTGCAGTAAAGCAGCCTGATCTGGAAACCTCTGACTTTAACATGAATTAAAATCTGAAAGTTGTTTCTTAACTTTCATTGCCTTCCTATGTTCCTACAGAGATTCCAGTTTTATGTGTCACAGCACCAGTCCCAGAGTATTTTCCTTTTGTGGAAGCTCTTCCCTACAGATTGTGAGCATGCTAAGAAAATGTGTATGACATAAGCGCACACATATACACACTGAATGTGACATTCTACATCCGAACTGGTGGTTGAAGGCGAAAGGACAAGAGGAGGAGAAAAGCCCGCCTTTAACAAGCCAGAATAGTACCAAACATGAGGCTAACTGGGAGAGCACTCTGCTCTCTTAAAAGTAGGCAGCTCGGTGTAACAGCATCCTTTTATTCCAAGTAATTGGATCTCTTAAAATATGTTTACATATCAGTGAGTGAGTATCACAAATTATGTCACTTGGCAATCTTTGAAATCTCTTTTCCCTCAGGGTCAGCAGCAGGGGCAGTGAACCTGGAAGATGCTAACAAGGCTTTTTAAAGCCCAAGTGGTCTCTCTCCAAATTGAAAATCTCTTAATCTACTCATTGGATTTTACAACACAAACTCTGTTTCTCCATATATTTCCATCTTTATACATCCTGAGAAGTAATAAGAAATAGCCTTTAAAATAGTTTCCAACTGCTACATGTTAGCTTGGACAGTATGGAAAAAAACCATGTGAACGGATTTTCCTTTTCCAAAAGGTTCTAATTAGTGCCAGAAAAGCCATAAGGGTCTACAACAGTTCTGACTATGCAAAACTATTTGGGATTTTGGCTGCAATTTTCCCTCATATTCTTCCAGTCCTCTGCAACCGTACCCTAACTCAACTGTTTTTTGTGTGCTTTTACTTCTGTACTTCTTCAAATATGACCATCATATCCTCTTAGTTTTAAGACTCGTATCAGAGAGCTCAGTGATTGGAGCAGATTTTTAATTGAGACACCTGATGGACTTTGATTATGTGTGATGGGGGCATGTGCGTTCCCAAATGATTGCGCAACCACAGCATGGCTTTTCTCTGGGCAAACTGTGCTCAGTGGCACGAAGCTCTGCTGTACAAACTGGCTGGAGTGGTGATGTTGAGGTCATTTATAAAAATTACTCTGGAGCCTCTCTGCAAATTTTCAGTGTTTTGTGCCTTGCCGAGTCAAAGTCCTTGTCCCCAAGCCCTTCCTCCAAAAGATCTATATGCTCCTTATCCTGGGTGGCCCAGAACTGATCACAGTACTTCAGATGATTACCTGAGGGTCCCTGAGGTATCTACATGGGTCTTTGCAACTCAGGAACCCTACATGGTTCTATAGCAGCATTTATGGAAGACCTTTATGCCATGATTTCAATATACTTCACAAAACCTGCTGTTTACATAAGAAAAATATCCACAATTAGGGTTTTTTGCATATATTTGCAAATAGAGGGAGGAAAAAAGAGTTATTTTACCTTTTGCTTATAAAAATAATCATTGTGAGCAACCAAGAATTTGCACACAACTAGGCAAGGCTCACTCAGAGAGGGTTTCTGAAAATGAAAGAAATAGAAACAACCTGAGACCATGTGCAATTTTATTCTTACCATTGGCTGCTTTCCTTTCTGTGCTATTTTGATCTCCAGGCATATGCTTTTTTGCTTCTAATATGTTTATGCAAATTTTCTCCAGTTCCTGCTTGCAAGTGTTCACAACATGACAAGTATTCTGACATATTTATGTGGCATACCTTTTGAAAAGATTAAAAGGGTTGTTACAGCACCGCGCTGGCAATGCTATAGATGAGGGCTGTCATGCTTTCCATTCTAAAACAATATTTTTAGAGGGTTTATAGTCCTGGAACAAAAACCATTTTTGGACCTTTGTTTAACATACATGACTGGAATGACATATCTCTGGATACAATGTGAGAAAATATAAGTTCACTAGAATTTAGACATTCAGTGCCAATGAAAATACACAATTTACAAGAAATGGGGTTTTGCCCATATCAATATTCTTTAAAATTTTATTTTGCAGCTGGTTTCAACTCTGCCATAGCTACATAGATTTTAGGATACAAATATGTGCACATCTGTTGTAATTCATATAAAAATAAAACTTTCCTGTAAGTGTGAAGAATAAATGCCCCTATGATGCAGGTGGTTTTAGACAAAAGATGGTAACAATTCAAAAGACCTGTTAAAATGGTACTGATGTTTTATGGAAAAAAAAAAAAACACAAAAGGAAGAACACATAACTCAATGGTTTGTTGCTGCAAGATCTCACATGTTTCCTCTGCCACTTAGGCACATGCTAAGGATGTTGCAGACAATTGCTATTTTTAAAGGTGTTTTGTTCATGTTCTTTAGGTATGTGGACATGTTCTCCCCTGAAAAATACTCAACCACTTCGAGAATCAGCTTTAACAGACATTGTCTTTCTGCCATTTGAAAATACCATCATGTCTCCTTTGGATTCAAACATAGCATGGCAGTGTTCTTGTACTGGTATCAAAGCTTGTGATACTTTGTCATTCTTTTCCAGGTATCTAATAACTGGAGAAAATGGATGACGGCTAGCTAGAAGTAGTTCTCTTTGGGAATGTCATCAACTGAGGAAAAAAGTCATCTCCCAGCATCCTTTAAAATTTGAAAGGAAAAGCTGGAGTCAGCAAATACAGTGTTCTTCAGCTCACCTTGATCTTCTGCAAAACCTAGTTGTGTTAAATTCCAGTGAAAAGCTGCTGCTACTAGAAGAATCTAATCACTTGAAAAACTAGTAGTGTCTCAGTACCATGCTTCTGCCCAGAGTCTTATGGTATCGCACTGGACTTTATTAGGCCACATATCAGCAGTTTCTGTGATATGCCTGAGCCTCTGCTGCCCTGTGTGCTCATTTAAGAAACCCAGAGTGCCTCTGGCTTGGGCAAGTGATGCCATCCTGTAAAGCGTGAGATGCATGGTAGCATCGGTTCTTTGCTGAAATACCACATGTTCAAACAACCTACATGCAAACATGCAACCACATCACAACTTTACATCCCAGGTGAGCCTCAAGCACCTTTGTTCAAGGTCAAGTCAGCTCAAAGTACAGGCAGATGAGGTACAGGCAGCTCCCCCATGGAGAGGAAGGATGAGAGTTGTCCACCCAACCCTGCAAAAAAAAGCTGTTTCTTGGTTTCTCTGCTGAGATTTTGAGCAGAGGACAAGGGTTCAGCCCAGGTAACATCTTGCACCCATGAAGTTCTGGTCCTTTGTAGATGTCTTAACCCCCTAGGTGCTTGAACTCCTTAAACACTACCTCTCCTCATCAGAAGCCTCCGGAGCCATTAGCTTTAGGCGCTCATTCATGCCAAGGAACACACAGAAACTGGTTTCTACTTGCTAGAGAGGGAAACCTTTCACACCACCAAGTGCTAGGGGGAGCACTGGGCCAGGAAGCATGGAATCACATTGAAGTCCAATTTACTCCCAGGAGTGCAAGCCAGTGGGCCAGGAAAGCCGGCAGATCACTGCCCTGGTCAAACCTGCCAGGCCACTCGCTCTCGCCAGTTATGCTGAACCCATCAACAGCAGAAATTGTGCATGTGGAAAGAAAATGAGAAAAAAAGGAAATAAAATCTGTTTTAAAAGTTAGAGGACTAGGCTAGTAGAGGGGAAAGCTTCTTCTGGCTCCTTTCCCTCTTCACTTGTAGGATAGTGTGCGACTGCAGTAGAGAGCATAGGTGGGAGCCTGCATCCTCCATGGGTCATGGGCTGCTCCATGGCTTGTGTCCCTGATGGTTCATGGGTCTATCTTCACCAGGAAGGTTGGAGCATAGGCATTCTTTTTTATTTCTAGCATCCAAAGGTTCATAAACTGTACTGCATGTGCAGGATACACCATCTCCCCTCCCCTATTTATATGCAGATACACACAGATCAAGGTATGTCTTAAAGGCAGGTTTCTGCCCTGGAGTAACCAACATAACTGGAAGGTTACTAGGAGAGCAGCAGGTGATAATGCTATTTCTTTCTTCAAAATAAAGCCAGGCCTGATCCATTATGTGCTGCCTATATTTCAAAATGCGTGTGGGTGCCTACCATTCCCAACTGGCAAGCTAGGCCTTCAGAAGGTTATGTACTAGCTAGAGCTTGTGTACTAGCCCTTCCTTTAATATCTGCTTTCCTCCTTTGAATTTAAGAACTTTTTTCAAGGACACTAGAATTGCCCCTCCTTTTTCCCTCTTGCAACAGATCTCAGCACTTTGCTATCTAACCCTGCCTTCTGTCCTGAATAGACTCCACAAAAAATGGAGTTTTATTTATATTACCCTTTTCAGGATAATATGATTTGAACAAATTTTTTCTATCTGACATCTCTCCTTTTAGCCTAAAACTTTATTTTAATTCTAGGAGAAAATTAATAATAATGAGGTAAAAAATGATGAATTCCTCAGATTAAAAAAAATAATAAAATAAAAATCATTCACGTGCATTAAAGAGTAAAGACTGTTACAAATCACATTCATTCAGAGAAAAATAATTTTAAAAAATCTTTGCTTTGTAAATTTTTACGTGAATCATGTGAATCATTCCAACCTCAGGAAGGAGTAGGGCTGGTGTATCTCGTACTTTATCCTATGTGGGGATTTTTCACCAAGAAAATCAAGAGTCCTGCATGGAAAGACAGCCCTCCTCAGTTTTCACAACCCCACACGTCCACTGGTAAATTTATGCCCTAGTCCACCTGCTACGATGGCATCACGCCCACTCATACTAGGTGAGTAACTCACAGAAGCCAATCCACAAATCTCTGGACGGCTTGGGGAGGTTAATACAGAGAATACCAAGAGTCAGGTTTTTGAAGAGGCTTCTGGCACATCTTGTGTTTTTAATGATTAGGATCTCACCCTCGGGGCTGTGTGTTACCAGCTCAGTCCTTGTAGCAGGGGACTGGAGCAGATGGCTTGGCAAAACCAAAAGGTTGTTGCCTTTACAAAAATTAAAGATTAATTTGTTGTTTTCTCCTAATAGGAAATTTTATGCTGACGAACAGTATTGAGCTGACAGGCTTATATTTCTCCATCCATCTTCTGTTCAGAGAAAAGCATAAACATCCTTATGTTAATTCCACAGACTGTCTACATCCTTCTATGCAGTGATGAGAGAGTATTTCAGCACTCCCAGCTATTTTGCCTTTGGCACCTCTGCTGTGGTTTCCAACAAGGATGATATCACCATGTGTTTACAGATTTATTTGTTTGTTTTTCATGATGTGGGCAATAGTCTACTACAAGCTGGCTTGAGGTCCAACTATATCATGTAGCCCAACCATCTGGCTCAGGATTAATTAACAGTAACATTTTTAGCCATTACTGCAGATATGGAACATGAGAGGAGAAACCTTCTTATTGGATAAGCAATCACCTTGTCACCCAATCTGAAGCAGCCAGATTAGTCAGTACACGGTGCTGAGTCCTAGCAGACTTTGAGGGTCTGATCCGCAATGGTACGTAATAGAAATGCATTTCAGAATATTAGACGAGCGATGAAAGGGGATTAGTCTTTTCTGAACATGGGCAATGGGAGTTAATCATGGCTCATAAGTTTTCTGTTGGAAATTTTCATGTTCCTGTGTGAACACCATGTGTAACAACAAAGGGTTTGTGAGATTCAATGTAATGGAATCTGGTTTTATATTTAGCCGGTATAATCTATTTCATAAGACAGAAGGATTGAAAAAGCATTCTTCTGAAAATGACAATAGATATCCACACTGTTTATCCAATGCAAGCAGCTCTTTTTAAGGCTTTTCTAAAGCCCGCACTCCAAAATCTTTACTATTTTGAACCCCAAACCCTCATAGGGGGTCATTAAGCATATAGGCAGCGGAACTGCACAGCTGCTCCTCCAGTCATACTAATCTCTAGACAGATGCTCTTCTTGTTCATGGGCTGTGATGAATGCCAAAGAAACTATTAGAGAACAGATTGACTTAGACTGGATCATGATCCTTGGAGAACAGGTTTCAGACTGCCAGAAGAACTGAAGCATCACATAGTGAGCTGCAACGCAAATGACAATGTGATCAGACAGAGCTGCCTTTCAGCTGGCTTTTCTTCTCCAGCATTTCTGAAGGCAATCTTGCTTGAAGAGACAAAACCCAACACCAAAGCATGCTTCCATTATTTTCTCTACTTGCTTGCTGAATTTGCTGCAGCTAACTTGGCTGCTCAACTTAGCCCAAGTCTGACTTACAAGAGATCCCTAGGCACTTCTGTACAGGTCCTGTGTTCATCCACTGGCTGCTGTGATCTGCTACCGTATCTGTTGGGAATATTTAAAAGTAGTGAAGAGTAGGCTAGAGGCAGTCATTCCCCATCACAATCTTCCCTGCCCTGCAGAGGAGGCCTGAACACAAACTAGTTATTACAAAACTCAGAGATCACATCTGCTCCCCTCCTCCGAGGATCACAGAAAGATCACATGCCTTTATCGGATCTGAGTCCAGGGACTTGTCTGCCCAAAGAGAGGTGTCATCTGCGGTACATCCCACCACAGACCTTACTTTTCTGACCTTCATAGCTACAGCAGATGTTCTTGTTATGTTGTTGTTCTGGGGAAGGGAGCCTCTCTGGGCTCCTGGGCTCTCATCCAGCTGCAGCTGTGGAAAAAGGATACATATAATAATAATGGAATCTTCCTTCTGTCATTTCAGCTTACATCATCTTGGCACCAGCAGACAAGGTAGCACTAGCCAGTCAGTCATAGGGTTTCTGTGGACTTCTCTTTCAAAACACCACCCTTCTGTCTCCATTGCCACTCTTCCTTTGCTCTTATTCTCACTCCTTCCCAACTGGAGTGATTTCAGACCTAGAAAATAAAGAGTGGCTTTTCTGCTGACCACTGCTCATTTCCTCAGCTCCTACATGTGCTAACTGTGACATTTGGAAACACAGAAATCTCAATCCACTTAGTAATGGTGTACCTACGTAAAAGTCTTGCAGTGTGTTGCTTGCAAAGTAACAAATACCTGTGTCAGCCTTTATTCTAGGGACTAGTTCACAGTTTATGCCTTCTATAAGGAGTAAAATATAAGTTGCTCTCACCAAAGACTTACAGAGGATTTTGAGCAATATATTCTTTTGCATATATCTCAAGCAGCTACATCCCTGAAGGATCTCTACTGCTTGGGAAATGCCCTGAAGGGTATCTGTATTGCATATAATTGCACCTTTTTTGAAAGATATACACAAAACTACTTCAAGTTTTTATGCAAACAATCCCTATGTATTTTGCATAGAGATTCGCTGCAAGAAGGAGCAGAATCTGTGAGCATAAAGAATGATGAGGAGGCAGGGGGAACACTTGGGGGAAAGGAAACTTGTTCATAGTATGCTATGCCATAATGATGGGAAAAGCTGTGTAGTCTGATTTGTCAAAAATAAGGAAATGTTACAATTTTTAGGCCTGTTATAGTTCTTATTTAATTTTGCAGAAGCTTGTAAGAGGCCATTTATTTTTAACATAAAACTCTTCCCTGAAACTATAGCTTGCCGGGAAAACCAATGCCACTGTTGTACATTGACTTAATCATAAAGAATGAAAATAAAATACTCTTAACTGACATCCAGGAAAGCCAGCTGAAATGAATTGCAGTTAAGCAGGTAAGGCACAGTCTTGACAAATGTGAGAAGACACAGAGGACAAGAAATGGTAATGATTTTTCCATGTTAACAACATCTAAAAGTGTTACCGTTTATGTGTTTGTGCTAAGCCTTTTGATGGGCTAAAACAAAATAGAATTCCTGGTCCAGAGTGAAAAATCTCAGGAAAATGAGCACTGCCTTTCCATAAATTTGAAAGCAGACTGGGTTCCTGCAATGCTCTCTAGTCCACCTTAAAGATCCAGTATGCTTAGGCATTATTTCACACAAAGCATGGGGGCAGGTATCCAGTTTTCTTTTCTTGTTAGCACCCCCTCAATTTCATCCTCTCTTTCTGTTTCCTCTACCTGTCAGATTCCTTAGGGAAGACATGTGCAGCTCGGACAACCCAAACCAGAGTTCTTTCTCCTTAAGATTTGTTTATGTGTGCTATTTCTTCCAACATGCTTCCTATTTTTTCCTGCCAAATAGCACTCACAAAAGCCCTCTTAAGAGAATAATAAGAAAAAGGCTGAACAGAAGGTGTTTAGTCTGAATGCTGGCTTCATTTCAGCAAATCAAGAAGTGAGTATGTTTCAGACTACTTTGTAAATCACAATCTGAACACAAACACTAGAGCCTCATCATATTTCACTTTTGGATACAAGCATGGGTTTCATACAGAAGAAGAGCTTTTTTTTGCAGATAGGACATTTGCAGAAGGAACCTTAAGATCAAACACTAAGAAATACACAAGAGAAAAGGACAAGAAAAAGAAGGCATTTAACTTTTATGTGGTTGCATTTTATTGTGACCAGGGTTGAACCCTTCTATTTACAGTTGTGGAGAAAGAAAATATTTTCCTGACCACAGTTGAAGAGAGACCCTGACAGGGCTTTCCTGCTTGCCATCTCCCATGTCATCAGTGTTTTCTGGGAGAAGAATTTGAGGTGGTTTTCCACCTAAGTGGTTACAGCTGTTTCCACAGGATCAGTCAGATGGAGTTTCTGCCTCTGTTTATTTTGGCTCTGATTTTCGGCTGGAGCCCAGCAGGATGACAGTGTTTGCTCAGGGTCTTGGGACTTTGGACAAACATTCCAGAATTTCTGACTTCTTAACATTAATGTTTGATGAATTCTGCTCTTAATTTCTTCTGGAAAAATGTCAAGCCCACTGGGGATTACCCTTAGTCTTACAACAGTCTTTTATTTATTTTTTTTTTTTAAGGGAAAAGCAGAAAATCATTTGCTAGCCTGTGAAAATGAGCATGATTTAAAAATTAGGGAATGTACTTTTCTAAAAGTGCAGGCTTCGGTTCTTTTGTAATTTTTTTTGTAATTCTTTTTTTAATTCTCCTGTAAAGAACACTGCTTGACAGGAAATATCTACAGCTAAATCTTCTACAAAAAAACTGTTACACATAGGGCTTTAGTTGGGAAGGTTATTATGCAGAAGTTAAGTAGCTCTTTCTCCAAGTTGCTGTTTTGATAGCCTCAAAACATACTGCGTCAATTCACCGTTGTCAAAGGCGACCTTTAGAAATCAAAATAAACACCCAGGTGAAATTCTGACCCCAGTGGAGAGAACAGCCTTTATCACTGGCTTCAGCAAGGTCGGGACTTCCTCCTTAGTACCTTATCTCTTGAAAAATGGAAAAGCACAAGTCACACAAGTCACATCTTGAGGAACATTTACTAGCTCAAAAGGATGGATAGAGAAATTTATTTACAAAAATATGCATAAATGCACAAAATTAAATCTATATTTAAATTATATTCAGTAAGCGCATTGTATTGCATGGAGCGGCTGCTGATTTTTGTACCTACATATCTTTAGTAGCTTGCAAGGAACATCTAAATGTTCCATATGTGTCTAAATGATACTTACACCATCATCAGCTGACTTCAGGTTAGCTAGACAGCTGTACTTCAGAGGTCAGTGTCTGATTTACACTAAAATACCACTAAAAGCTAATGTTGTAGAGTCCTGTGGGTAACAGGGGTTCCCTCCAGAGACACATCAGAGGGAGGCAGATGGGGATTAGGCCCAGATAGATCTGGGAAGTTTTTTTTGGTTCCAGGTCTGTGTTCTCTTTTTCTTCTCCTTGCCTCTTCTCTCTCCTTCAGTAAGAAAACAGGGAATCAGGGCCTCCTCAAATGACACAAATGGTCTTATCTTTGTTGATTTACACCAGCTAAAGAACTATCTTCAAGAGTTATTATAAAGCTTTCAAAAACAAACAAAACAAAACAAGAAAAAGGAAAAGGAAGGGATTTGTGTAAATATATTTGTGTAAATATGACTACCACACAGGAAGGTGGTTTCCTAATGAATATACAAGCTTTCACAGCAGCAGTTTTATGCAAAATGTTTCACAACTTTTCACAGGCTGCAAGCAGTGTACATGGGCCATGGTGACAGCATCCACCTGTCTGGAGAAGTTACATTGATGGACAGATCTAGTTTATTATTTGGATCCTGATTACTGTCCTTTCCTTCTCTCTCGGTACTGTCAGTGGTCTAGATAAGGAATATATTTAATCTGTGCCCATACATTTGAATTTACTGTGCAAAAAAAGCCAGAAAGAACTGGGGGAAAAAATAATAAATGTGTAGATGCAAAACACTGTGTTTGTGCTTTTGAACGCAAAAAGGACAGATCAAAGCATTTATTGAAGCTCATGCCATTTCCCTGCAGAAAAAAAAGGCAGAATAAAAACCAACACTCTGAAAATGTCTTGCTTGGGTATTTTCAATGGACAAAGAGCAACAGACCCTCATTTATGAACTTTTTGCCTGCTTTCTTTCTTTCTTTCTTTCTTTCTTTCTTTCTTTCTTTCTTTCTTTCTTTCTTTCTTTCATGTAAGTGAGGCTGGAAAGCTGGAAATGGCAAGGCTGGAATTCTTTATCTGGGGGCATAGAGAAGAAAGGTAAAACAAAAGCTAAATATACAACATAAAATTAAAAAGAAAGGTTCTCAGAACAACAGTTTGGAAATTTTGGCTGCTCCACCCTATGGACACATGAGGCTTCCTTCCAAGTGACTACCAGAAAAGGAGGGATGACCATCCTAAAGCCACTCTTGAGTAATTGTCACAGTGTACCCTCTATTTGGTGACACAAATTTTTATTAAAAATAGTAAGTAGCATACAGTCTTTGGGTGTATTTTACCCAGGTAGCTATGCCAGCCCTTTGCTTGGAAGATGAGAGGTAATGCAATATCTGACATATTTGGAAAATGTGCTCAATCTAGGCCAGATAGAAGTTTACAGTGGAAAAAAAGATTTCAGCATGCAATTCACTTTTGTGAGATATTAAGGAGGAAGGAAAAAATATTTAAAGGAGGAGGAAGGGAAAAAAATGTTAAAAATATATTGTCAACTATATATAATATATAAAAATCTTTTAAAATTCTTGTTCTTTGGAGCATATTTACATAAAGACATGTTCTTGTAGCAGCAGGTAAATAGGGTATATTAACCAGCTGCCAAAAGTACAGTGGAACACAATGTAAAACACTGAGTCCGTCAGATGACTGACACCTGCCTGTCACATCTCTTGATAAAATTCTGAACAGCTTCTGATGACACAAATAATTTGTCTTGCAAGGGGGGAGATACTTGGATCTTCAAAAAGTTAAGAGTTAAAAGATAGTTATAGGGGGAAGGAAAATAATCTTTAACAATATTATTGAAGATTTGTTCATACTGTGAGTGTTTACTGGTTACATAATTACTAGGGGAAAAGTATTAGATGGTGTGAGATCATAAATAATGCATTCATGAGGAATGTGGGTGTGATTCTTGTAAAAGGAGAACCAGAAGAATCTGTTACAAAGTTGATATTCCTCTGAAAAAAGCTGTCTAGCTATTGTTGCAACAGTCAATATTCCCAATGTATCAATCACACAGGTTTACTATTTTTCATTTTTAGTTAGAACAAAAACATACCTTCAATCTATATTAAATCCACATGGCATTTGGAACACAGGGAATCCAGTTTTCTAAAACCATTAAGTGATTTACTGATACGTAATTTCAAATCTGTCCTTTCAAGGCACTGAATTTGTGAGCGGAGTTTGGAAATATAAAGACAGGATAAAACCTAGTTCTGCTAAACCAAGTCCATAGCACATCATCATACAAAGCAACACAGACCTAGAATATGAAAAACCACACTCAAAAATAGTCAGAAGGATTCCGTGTTGGACTATAAATGTATGCAGATACATGTCCAGATGGACTCACCAGAATAATTTTCTTTGTTAGTAATGGCTAATAGCAACTGTTGAAATTTTGCTAGAATATTTTTCCAACTGCTAGTTTATATAAAACAAAGGTAAGACACTCTAAAATGCAGACAGCACTTTATAACTTGGTTTAGAATAAATATCAGCATGGCCAACAGAACTGAGCCATCCCTTAAGCATGCTGAGAAGGTAGGCATGTGATAAGAAAGTCAATGAGAACCAGTTTACACATCAGCAGAAGATGGTTGTTTAAATAGAACTGCAGAGTGGAAATGAACTCTGAGTAAACCAGGGAAAGGTTTTGCTCAGAGACAGGCAGCTGCAGCATTAAAGTTTGTCACGGGCTCCCCGGGGAATTGGTCACAGCGCCAAACCTGCCAGAGTTGAAGCAGTGTTCGGACAATGCTCTCAGGCATCTGGTGTGACTCTTGGGTTGTCCTGTGCAGAGCCAGAAGTTGGACTTGGATGTTCCTTGTGGATCCCTTACAACTCAGGCTATTCTATGATTCTATGATTCCATAATGCACTGTTACAAATATCACATTATGTCAGCAAAATACAGGAAGGCAAGAAAAATGTTTTCAGGTCTGAGGAATGATCTGTGTTCAACAGTTGTGTAGCCATTTGCAAGAGATACACAATTAGTCTGGAAGGAGTACTTCTGGTACTGCAAGATACAGATGAGTTTACTATTGTCTTCATGGGGCTGATCGTGGTCATACCAATTCCACAGTAGTACATAATATGCTAATAGAAGCACCCTCAACTAGAGCAGGTAATACTTTTTCCCAAATATAATGTAAAAACTGTATGATGATCAGGAACACAGCTGTTGTTTCAAAATAATGCTAACTGGGGGAAAAAGAAACAAGGAAAATATTCTCAGTCACATATTATGAAACCCTCATGTTTGGCACAACACTCTCTTGGCCAAGAATCTGGGAGCAGCATATTTTTATCATCAATGACTTTTTAAAATATATGTATAATATCTAGTTATGTATAAATATATTTGTAATCCATAGGGGTTCTTCGAAATTCAGGCCCTAATAAAACAAAGTTTTAGTGCCTCAGGGCCTTTGGGAGCTCATAATAAATTATCTCTGCAGGTCAGGCTTCAGGTGCACTAGCAGCAAAGTGTGAAAATGCTGGCACTGTTTCAGTGAGCAGTGGATTTTAGCTGCCAGAAGAGACACCTTTAAAAATCAAGAGATTAATTAAAACTTCTCAAGGAAATTGCAAGAAAATTATTTATTCTACTATTTAATACAAAGATTACTGTACTTCTATCTTTCCTCGGCTACTGAAATAGCTGATGGGTATCAAATTAAGGTTATAGAGTGCAGCTAAAATTTCAGTCAAAGAAAAAGGTTGTAAAAGGAAAGATAGAACAAAAGCGCTTCAGTTGCACTGAAAAATCAGTGGCACTAATCACTCTAGAAAAGCAATTTGGAAAATGCCCCAAACAGTCATTGTCACAAGGAGGTATTAAGGGCACCAGCACCTCTCTGAATCAGTAATTGCCAGTTATGTCTACAGCTCATTATTTACTGGTTCCTGGTAGTTCCTCTGGAGCTAATTTTACTGAGTAGAAAGAATCAGCTCGTGGTTAAAAGGAACTGTAAAAATACCGGTAATTTGTTGTTCCAGACTGTTTTTCTTTTGCCTTTTCAGCAGCAGCCTGCAGCAAACACAAGGCTGTCTTGTCATTGTTGCCTGTCATTCATTGCACTGGACTGTTTGTCTCAGAGCAGAAGAGGTAAGGCAAAGGCATGTTCTAAACAAGTGTGTTATACTAGTCAGGACTGTAAATAGAGACAGGGTACGAAAGTACCTCCCACTGAACCACATAAATAGCTTTGTTGAAACACAAGTTTTCTCTAAGGAGAAAAATATTTTCAGCGGAACTAAAGGTCTTTAAAAAGCAATTTTTCACTGATTTACACTATGTATTCTTAAAACAAAATAAGAATGCCCTCACATAAAGGAGGAGCTGCATGGATGAATTGTTTCTCTCGGTTAGACAGGCTTTCATGTCAAACTGATCTTGTTTTGAGCTGCTTTTAGCTTCAAATATTTATTTTAAAAGGCAGAAAATTATTGTTAATTTTATGTTGTCAAACAGCCAACCCATGCTTAATTTGGGAGCTAGCAGAGAGAGACAAGCATAAGAAACATCCTGCTATCTAGTGGACTGGTAATTTTATTCTAATCAATTTAACAAATTGAGTGTAAAAGAAAAATGCTTCACAAGGGAAATAGTTCAACTCTAGTCTTGAATCTCTGTCCCTGTCCCCTCACTCATTCTTATATCACACCTTCTCCAGCCAGGAACTGAACCCCATATGCTGCCAAATATGGAGAATTTTTTAACACTCTTCCCCTCCTAACTCCCCCAGTTTCCTCTTGCCTACTCTCAATCTCTTTCCTTACAAAGTGGGTGCCATTATTCCATTACTTCTATTTTCTATGCCAGTTCTAATTCTTCCCGAAAGCCTCCAAAGCCCAGTCATGCCTAACACATGTTCTTTTTATCCAGTGATGCAGGTATTGGGAATCCCAGCTGCCCTCTCCTATTTAGAAGTGAGCTACGGTATCTCATGCATGTCTGTGGAGAATATCCATCCCAGAGTCAGGCAGCAGGTGAACCTGATTCGGTGAACCACAGAAAACAGAAGGCAGAGTAGCTCAGGTGAACCAGGCCAAGTGGATCACAAGAAACATGGACTCCAGCCTTCCCTTCAACTGTTTATGCCTAATGCTAGTGGCAGCAACTAATCATGCAGTACTGCCACTCTCTTGGGAGCAAAGAAGGGATTTTTGCTTCATCCTTGGGAATGGCAAGACTGAATATTCTAAGACATTTCAGGGTTTGGGAGCATGCCATATAGATTATTTTAGATGTACTGATTTGGACTTCCATGTGTGCAGCTACCTGGGGTAATGCTAATGAGGAAATTGCTTGATGCATGCTACCTGCCACAGGTTTTATGAGATAGTCGGTGATCCCAAGCCCGGTGTTATCAAGACTAATATAACACAAGTTTAGACACAGAGCTAGGGAGTGCAGATGGACGTGGGCCACATATGGATTGCAAACCCAAGGCTTTCTTGCATCGCTGTTCACAGAATAGAACAGGTTGGAAGGGACCACAGAAGGTCATCTGGTCCAACCTCCCTGCTCAGGCAGGGTCATCCCAGAGCACACTGCTCATAATTGCATCTAGATGGTTCTTGAATATCTCCACTGAGGGAGACCACAACTTCTCTGGGCAACCTGTCCCAGTGCATGGTCACCTGGACAATGAAGAAGTTCTTCCTCATGTTCAGGTAGAACTTCCTGTGCATTGGTTTCTGCCAATTGCCTCTTGTCCTATCACTTGGCACCATGAAGAGCCTGGTTGTTTGCTATACCCCTGCCCTTGTTCTGTTACAGTTCCACCAAGTATAGACAAATTTATTTCTGCTTATATGTAATTATTTCTGAACCTGTAGCTGCAGTTTTGGATTGCTGAATTCTATAGCTTTAACCTGATGTTCATGGCCACATCTTCTTGTGACAGCAGTAAAGACTCACTGACTATTCCTCACCTGACTTTCATTAAATCTGTACACCAAATTATATGGACTAGTAAAGGGGTTGAGCTTTCCTACATAAGCAGATACCTGCTTTCAATTCTTTTAGGTGTCCAGAATTCGTTTCACTGAACAGAAGGGCTTAGTCAAATATTAAAGTCGGGTTCTGCAGAAGGAACCTGTTTGCCTTCAGCTTTCACTGAATTTGTCACAACTCTACTTGCAGCACATTTTGGAAGAACATATTTTAAGACATATTGCTGTACAACAACTAAATCTCAGTGCTGATAAATCACATATATGGCCTGAAAAGGCAGGAAAAAGAGGAAGGAAAAAGGTCTCTAAAAACTTTTACAGCTGGCGAAGGGAGAAGCATATGGAACTTTCCTATATATGGATATGGGTATGGATACTTCTTCTAACAGTTAATAGCCTTCACTTACAGAGCAGTATTTGTCAGGATAGACCCCAAAGCATTTTACAGCATCCAGCTACTATATGCACAACATCACCGAAATGCACTAAGCTATCCTCTGAGGGAAAAGGGCAGCTGGTATTGTGGAACAAAGGGTTCTGTGATACTGGATACATATGAAAGTTTAGTTCTTACCAAGTGAGATACTAATTCACAACAACAAAGATCTTGCTTGGGTTTGTAAAGGAAAGAGGCATCTTGACAAAAAATTGTCCTGCATCACACTGAATGTGAAAGGAAGAGAGATTTCCTGACATGGACATAAAGAGAAAAATTGTTCAAGAGGAAGATAACTTCTTCTTGAATGGTTCATGGAAACATCATCTCCTAGTGTTCCCTGATTTCAGCTTACTAAAAGGGCATGTCCACAGTCTAGTTTTGCCTGGCTCTTTATTGTGGTCACAAACAATGCAATCCTCGCGTTTAGGCCACTAAGTTCCTTCTGTCAAGGTTTTGTCATAAGCCGTGGTTGAGAACTGGAGGATGATGCTACTGTCATGAAAAAAATAAATTAACACAGAATTGTAAAAAATTATCATGTAATAAAATGAAAACTTGTTGCTTGGTATCCATGGCAACTGCAGAAACCAATGCTCTTTAACAGCCTTGCCTGAAATCATGTAAACTGCTTTGATAAAACATGAATCGTGGCAGATGGATATGTGAAAATAAAAATAACTTTGCATCCAATCTATTGCCCACATGGGACACCCTTGAAATAGTGTGTTATATAACCCTATCAGGAGTCATTTTGTTATGAGACCAAGATAGAGGTAGCATTTTCTCCGTACATCTAAACAGAGTTAAGAATGGGTTCAGCAGAAATGGTGTAAGAATTAAATCTAGCAAGCAAATGCTCCCTAGCATCTCTGAGAAGTAAATCTAACCCTGAGCTCCACAGAGGATGAGCTGTGAGTCTCTTGTGCCAGAAACGGGACTAGTTTTGGGCTGCGACCCAATTTCACGGTTAGAGCACCTGCTTCATGGCATAGGTTAGAGCCACAGATTGGCTTTCAGTAAGCAAGAATCATGACGGAACCGTGACAGAGGTGAAAACAAAGCCAGACACACGTTAGGCCAAAGTTGCCTCCCCCAAGCCGCTTCAACACTGCTCCATGGATCGGTGGTTGAATATAGTTCCACTGGTTGTTTTTCCTTCAGAAAAAAAATCCTCCTTCAGCTCGCTATGAGCCATCACTGAATGAACTGGATACCAGTTAGTGCCAGAGAAAATTAAAACCTGGGTCTGTGAGCACCAGATTGCAGATTAAACCTACGGCTCTGGTTTTAATAACTTTTCCCTTAAAGGAGCTATGTCTTGCTTTATATTTGGCTTTTGTGCAACAGCTCTGGAACATGCTGTATCCATCATTGCAGGGAATGAGGGTGAGAAACACGTGGAAGAATTAGGAATTGCTCGAGAATATGAATCTACAGTTCCGGTAAGAAGAGCTCCTATTTACTTAGAGGCTGTGTGGCCTGAGCAGCCAGAGTTCCCTCCCAGGCTAGGGGCATCCTCTGCTCAGTGCATGAAAAAGCAGCCTCAACATTGTAGATCTTTCCAAGGCAGGAACCATGTCTGTGGTCTTTATTTTTTCTCTCTCCTGGAAATTAAACTAAATCCATCAAATCCATTTTGTAGAACCTGATAAGTCATGAAACAGAGACTACTTTTCATCTTTACAAATCTGAACACATGAAGCTAAATACCCAAATTTCAATAAATTTAAAACTTCACCATAAAGGCTCTGGATTAACATTGCCGTCTCCAAGACTGGTGTCCTCTGCCCATGCTGGAGCTGAGAGGCATCATTCATGAATTGGAAAAATATCACTTTTCTCAGGAACGCACATTGCTTTTTTTCTTTATCCTAGTAGTGTTATCAGATAGTAATATGTAAAGTCTGTCTTCACCTTAAGCTTATCATATAAACTAACAAAACCAAAGCAAACAAACACCTAAAATGTGTGCTTTGCAAATAGGACCTCTTCCACTGGAAATGCCATGCCTACTTCTCATTTCCCTTCTTCTGGAAATCTCCTTGTCCCTTTCAAAAGATGCAGGTCACATGAACTCCAGGAAGAGTTGTTTTAAGTCAGAACGTGCTCCAGTCCAGAAATGAGGTCAAATGCAATTGTTATGTTAGTGAAAGAGAGTGACTTCAGAAATAGGCTATGTAAACACTGGAGGCAACTTCATGTTTCATTGTGGAAGTGCACTAGGGGTTGAGCTCACAAAGCCATACTGTCAATTAATCACAACTGGAGAATGGCAGTTTATACTACCCCATACCTTGTTGAAGTCACAAATGAACTCTGCAAGTACATGAAGAGGCCCCAAGGTATTTTAGGTTAAAAGCTCTTTCCCTCATTTTGCTAGGTTCTAGCCTGTTGTTTCTGAGTAAACACTTTTTCTCTGCAGTTTGTTTAATGGGACTTAATTGTATTTTGTTTTATTTTCAAAATGGAGTCCAAAATTTAATACTGTTTCTAGCGAATGCTAAAGACCACACTGTTTTTCAGCACTATTTTATTTATTTGAAAGTAACTGTTTTGCCAAAGGGACATAGGAATTATTGCACTCCTGGAAAATAGCTCTTTGGAGACTTACACTTTTCATTCCAGTTCTTCTATCGAGTCTCTTTGGCTCCATCTTGTGATACACTCGTATTAGAGTCTATACATTGTAATTGCCATCTCCTTTTTGCTGTCTCAGCACTTTTGCTGGTTTTTTAATAATGAGAAGATTCCATTTGAAGCAGCATAGAGCCTTGAAAAGCAGTGGGAGCAGAGAAAGGTCTAGCAGTGTAGTCCCCTTGGATTTATTTCAACATAAGAAATGAACCTGGACCTTTATGAACACTAATAGCCCAATTTTTAATAATAGTGGATATTTTTAATAATAATTACAATGACAATAAAAATGTCAGTTCTTTACAGTGTTCTTATATGAAACTTCGGAGCAGCTTAATATAACTGACTAAAATTGCATAAATAATACTTTCGAGACATTAATAATGTCATATTCTCAATATAACATGTTTTTGCAAACTGTGTGTGAAGGAAGTGAGGCAAACAATGATGTCATAGTTCTGCAGTAGTAAAGGTCCTGAAAATTACAGTGTCATAAAATTCTAAAAATATTTTTCTTTTTTTTGTCTCCCTTATGGAGATAGAATAACTGCATAATTAATGTTACATACTAGTGACACCAGAAATAAACTGAAAGGAATAAGTAGACTCCTGAGCTGCTTTAAACTCCAGAAATACAGCATAATATATGTCAAGATGCAGTCTACATTCCGTCAAAGCTAAAGTATGTCCCAGAAAAACACTCTCAGAGACACTGGTACAGTTTGGATGCAGAACACGCTGAATTCACTGGTATGAGATAGAATCTTTCTTTTTGTGTTCAGAGCTTGCCACAGAAGGGATTTTATCATAAGAAAAGGAAATTTGAGATTACTGTCTATTTAAAATGAACCTTTTGGAGCGCATATAGATTTTATTATGCTTTGTACGCATACAGCTGTCATGCACATTACATATGAACACACACAAGACTTTTATAACTTACAAGGCTTTCTGAAGGCCACTTCAAGACCTCACAACTAAGCTGCAAAGTTCTCCGTGCTACATCAGTTTAGGAAGCACACCTCAGTTGTTTTGCCAAAGCTTTACTGTTAGTCTGAATGAAAGCAAAACACAACAAAACCCCGACATCTTTTTCCACGTCATTTAGTTTTCATTCCTTTCAACCATTTTCCTGTTTTACTTTGGAAATCTCTTTACTTGGCTTTCATGTTTCCTGCCTGCATCACTTCCTGTGCATCAGTCACATCCTGTCCATCTCTCCCTTGCAGGTGGCATAACCTTTACTAGAGAGACTTTGCTTTGTGTATTGCAGCACATCCTGCTCTGCTCCTTGTCTCCCTCGGGTCCAGGAGCCATCCATTTCCTTGGGAACATTCCTGTATTGAAAAGGATTGGCGTCATTCTTCTTTGCAAGCACTCAGAGGCCTCTGCTTTGCACAAGCACAAAGAAAGGAAACAAATAGAATGTTAAACTTCTGAGGAGTATGGTAATTTGTAAGGGACCAGCCTTCGGAAGCAAAAGTCAGTGGTGGCATTAGAGTGTCAAGAATAATTTCCTCAAAAGAGATGGAGATGTTGACACCACCCATCTTTTACCTTCAGAGAAGCTTATGAAAATAACTTTCTCCAGAGGGACTAAATGAAAAGAAATATTTCTAAACTGCCCAATCACAGTTTGTCCCAAAAGCCGCAAGTACTGTTGGTGTCACTGTATTTTCCAGTGTCTCGCTGTAAATATAGGTGACTGTCCTTTCCATTGCACTTCCTAAATGCAAGTGAATGTGACGTAAAAGAAAAACCATAAAAGTAGTGAAGAGAAACACATCTGAAAGAAGCTGTCTTTTCAAAGATCACAGGTTCTAATACACCCACCTCTGTATACAGTTGTCTAGATGTCAGCACTATTAAAACCACTCAACAATTTTTTAACCTATAATTTTGTCATCAACAGGAAAGGAAAAAAATTTAAAACCCTGTGCTTTCTTTTACAGTATGAAAGCAATGCTGTATTATGATAGTACTGCTCAAAGAAATTCAGTGGGGACCACCAACATCAGCAGTTCTTTACAGACTGCTACTCCCATCTACGATTTTTGTTGAAAGCAATTTTATCTTAAATTAAAACCTTGATCCTCTTTCCCCCTTCATTTCTCCCATTTGAGCTAAAGAAAATGAAGCACCACCAGGAAAAAAACGACAGCAATATTCTGTAATAAGTAATAATGTTCTTTGTGGAGAACCCCAGAGCGCCATGGTGTTCACAAACACTGATGAACACTTCTAGCAGAATGGTTACTAACAAGCCTCATGTGGTATCTGAACAGATAACCTCCTTTTAATCCTATCAGGAAGTAAAAAACCAAAAGATTATTCCAGGTGTGGCATGATTCTGTGCCTCTTAAATACTGAGTGTTGAGTGATTTCAGCTCCTGAATCAGTCCTTTATGGACAACTTTCAGATATGCTCCATTTAGACACATGTTCTGACTTACAGCATCACAGAATGTTCCGGCTGGAAGGGACCACAGAGGGTCATCTGTTCCCACCTCCCTGCTCAAGCAAGGTCATCCCAGAGCACACTGCACACGTTTGTGTCCAGATGGTTCTTGAATATCTCCACTGAAGAAGACTCCACAACCTCTCTGGGCAACCTATTCCAGTGTGTGGTCACTTGCACAGTAAAAAGTTCTTCCTCATGTCCAGGTGGGACTTGCTGTGCATCAGTTTTTTGCCATTGCCTCTTGTCCTATTGCCTGTCACCACTGAGAAGAGCCTAGTTCCATTCCCTGGACACCTTCCCTTTAGAAATTTACACATTAATGAGGTCCCCTCTCAGTCAGTACTCTTACAGTAAGTGTATATGTCATATCTCTTCAAAGAAAGAGGTGAAAGCATTCATGTTTTGGAGAGTAATTTATTTCCCTAACCCATTCTTCTACTCATACATTTTCATGTGAGAGTTTTGGCAGAAGCTTGAATGGTGAGCATATGCAAGATGTGCTTTCATACGAAATGCTGTTGATATGACCTCAAACTCATTGTATTTTTTGCTTCTTGTTTCCATAAGACTCTGGTTTTTTGGCCCCTTGCCCAACCTAGAGAGGCAGGAAATGGGAGTATCAAAGATCTGACATTCCTTCTTGTGAAAGGAAGGGAGAGAACACATTCTACTTAATTTTTCTGAGCACAACATTCTGCCACTATTTTCCTACTACTTTTGTGCAATTCCATTATATTTCAGCCATCTTCTTCAGCTGCCTTTTTGGCTCCTCTGATCATTTCTAATCAGACAATGGTGAAGGGGTAGAAGCATCTTCTTCTGCATCAGGTCTGAAAGCGTGGTGACAGTCTAAGTGTGTGGCAGTGCTTTCAGTGTCCTGCAAGCGAGACCATGAACAGTCTCAGTTCTTTACAGATGGGATAATACTGCTTAAGTGCCCTAGTTATGCTTCAGCATAACCCTCTTTTATTTACCTAGCTTTTACCTCTCCTGCAATTGAGAGCCAAGTCTTGTTCTGACACCTCATGAAGTTGTCCCTACTTCCTTAAAGGTTTCAGAAAAGTCTTTGCTACTGTAACAAGCCCAACCACATGGGATTTTCTAGCCTGAAAATCTCATGCTTTAGGGTTATCATGCTCCCATGGCTCCAGTCAATCAAATGCGTTGGAGACGGGTCTTTGCTGGGAGCAGAAAGTGCGTTATTTAGGCTCCAGTAATGAGTTGTCCATGCAGATCAGCAGCTAAATTCACATAAAGGACTGTAGCTACATCCAGCTGCTGCTCTTTAAAATGAAACACAACTTTGGAGACAGTAAAATCCTCTTCCAAGTTCTTACCTGAGGTCAACGATAGCACAGGTGAGGTCACACAGCACAGAGGTGGCCTGGACCACAGGTTCTCCAAACACAGCTGTTCAAAATATGGCAGGTGATTTTAAGGTTTTTAGTCTCTGTGTCTCTCAAATCAGGTAGTTGGTTCCCAAATGAGAACAAAGCTAATAAGTAAGGGATTAGTTCTAAAATCTGCAGTGTGGATTCTTTTGAGGACTGCACTGTCTTCTTTCTCTGTTCCTTTATGCCAGGTAAGGAATTGGTTTCAGCCAATGCAAAGTTCCCTTAAACTTCACCTCTGAATCTTCATCAAGTAGTTTTTCTGAAAGTCAGCAAGTCTGAATTAAGTGGAATATGCAAGTTTTTAGTAGTGTGTCCTTCTGGCCTTAATTTTTTCTACTTTCCCTTTAGATGAATGGCTTGGACCCTCGCTTCCATTTGAGCTTTTATTTTGCAGCATGTGGTCATTCTATTCTGGAACATAATGAAACTGTCATTAAGAAAATTACTTTTGAAAACATAAATTTGTGTAATTTTTCCATGAGGCCACTGCTGATTTCTGGAGTCATATTCATGTCTTGGTCAGCTCCAGCTGAGCTATATAGGAGCTGGCTTGGCATATTTGGCTAACAGTTCCTTTATTAGTATTTATTTTTTTGTCCTGCTACTAACTATATGTTTATATTTTGCATGTACATAAAGGTCTCTTGCAGAAGCACTTCTAAGAGGAGATTTTGAAAATGTTGCTTTCCCTCTGGCCAGCATAAATTGCAGTGGCTTGCATTTTTCAAACGTTTCTTACTGATTCCCTTGTGACAGATGTAATGCACATACTGGATCCAAGTATTTACAGCCATCTCCTTTCCCTCCTTTTTGGCTTGTGCACACACCCCTGAGGAGTGTGCACACAAAGCTCAAGGAAGCCATTAGCTTAGGCTTTAGTGCATACAGAGAGCATGAGATTTACAGAAAGCATGAGATTTACAGAACATACGAGAAAAATTCATTGCTTAGTTCCAGATTACAGTGTCGTTCTGGTTGTAGTCTAGGGGTTAAAGTAGGAAAGTGGCATTCCAGAGGCCAGGCTTCTCTCCCAAAAAAAAATGCCCTGTCTGAAAGTTCCTCTGCCTCAGTTTACACTTTGTAAAGTATGTAACTGTAATTCATCTCACCCCATGTACTGCTTGTTCTGGTACTCTTTGGGAACCTAAAAAAATGTTAGGGAACTTTTTGCAGTAGCATATAGGCAGGAAAAGAAGTGAACTACAATGTACTGCATAACTGGGAAAACAAAGGGAAGGATCCTCAAACACAATGGGAAAGCAAAGCTCTGTAAGAAAGATGAATGTTTATGAAGGGCATTAAGAGATAGTAGAAAAGCCATTCTTCTCATTTCTGTCACTGGTCAGAGCTCAGACTTTCCAAAACATGAACATGATACTCATCTCCTTTGGTCTCCCCCCTAGCCCCAGACTGTAACTCAGAGTTAAATTCCCAAAAGACAGGGACACATGACTTCCTCAGAAGATATGTATTTAAATGTATGCATATATATGTATAAATATTCTGTGGGTAGCAGGAGATGAATTCTTTTTATTCTCATTAGCCCCTTCTCCTGAGCCAGTGTGACCTTGTGTGAGCAGCTGGGATCTGCTCCCCTGGGACTTCAAGCTTCAGCACAAGGTGAGGATCCTTTTCTCCACCTCTACCCCTTTCATTGAAAGGCTTCCCATTGTAGCACAAAAACAGTGCTCAGAGAGGCCCCACAGATGGGAGCAGAGCAAGGGGAAGGAGAGAAGGGAGACTTTCTTTTAGCACCTTCTGTCCCTGCTTCTGGAGCATTGAGTCTACAAAAGGAGCATCATTCCAGCCCCTCCTAGAGGAGAAGAAGCAGGGCCGAGTTTGTTCATGGCTAACTGGTGTGGATACCATGAAATCACAACACAGTTTATGTCTCTTCCTTTTAACTTACTTTAACATGGCATGCATTTGAAAAAGTGGTAAAGCAAACAGCATTTTACCTGATTGCAGCTGCTACAAGAAACACCTTTTATTTCAGGCATATCTTCATGATGGATTAATCAGGCATGATATCCAGGTATCTTGCTGAATTCTAACCTTTCCATGCTCAGACTGTGGTTGGCTCAGCTCCTAGGTGATGGACATGTGAAACTGCAAGATCGTTTGGCTTTAGTCAAAACCTCCTGTACCCTTTCAAACACTACTATATCAAGTTTCCAAGAACTGTTGTCCTCTGCCTCTTCTCTAGATGCCTCTGAGACCTTTCAAGGGTTCTGTTCTTTTCTCATGGGCACAGACAAAGGCTTGCAAGAAGTCCGTATCTTCCTTCTTTGGGTGCAGGGAGATCCCCAGCACTGAAGAATAAGCATGTAAGTTTATTCTGTGATTTATATTATCTCAAGAAGTTCATACCTGAGCAACATCCTGAAATTCAAAGATAACAGGCATTGAATTCCAAGTATTGTCTTCTGCTTAATGTATAAGGTCTGGTTCCTGAGCTCTGACTCTGCACTTAATGACTGATGATGTATTCTGCTCTGTTTTGCTGACCCCACACCCCCTACATTGAGTGGGACAAGAAGTAGTGAGGATTTCCTGGAGTTTCAGTAATAAATGTCATTCAGCCTTACTCACACAAATAATTTCTACAGCGGTGGATCTCTCTCACTCTCCACATTTGCATACAGACTAAAACTACAGATCAGATGCAAAATTATTTTGGGTAAATACACCTGTTTTTCCAGACGTGGAGAGTGTTAGTTAAAGTGCTGAGTGCTCTGATGTCAGAGGAAAATGTTCTTCAGTAGCGTGACAGCTGGATGCAGGAAGAGCTACAATCTGCAGCTCAGGACTGGCAGGAATCTGAGCCAGTGCCATGGAAACAGGCATCAGTACCTGTCAGGAGCTGGGAAGTCGCAACATTCATGGCTTATGTTATTGCTGCACATTTGTGCCACTGACGTTGAAGCCACACTGCACTTTACATTACAAAGACATGCTCCTGGTACAGAAGTGCTCTTGAGCAGACTTCGACATTGAAGGTTGCAAAAACAGGTTCCCCCTCTAAATATTCAAATTGTATTTAAAACATACCTATCAATGCTCCTGAATATAAATAAACCTGACTGCGGCTGCAAGGATTTGTGGAACGAAAAAAATCATAATCACTGTTTCCTAACTGGTAAGCAATTAGCCAATTATGCTACAGGACTTTTGAAGCATGTTAAATTGACTAACAAACAAAGCTGATTTGTAAACAAAATGGCTGGATCCAGTTAGAAAAGGAAAATTGGCAGCAGCTGGGAGGCTGTCAGGAGACAGACTGGTGTCACGAGGAGGCTGTTTGGAGCAGTGATGGTTTAGCAGCTTGTCTTGTTAAGCGTGAGCCAACTATAACAATTTAAAAATATGAATTTATATGTAAATTTATTTATTAAACGTACCTTGTCCATTGAGTATATATTTTATAGCGTAATATAGAGAGAATAATACATATGCCTACAATATATGATATTATACATGCATATGAAATCTACATGTGTAAGTATACATATGCAACATACCTACAGTATGTAATACAAGTATGTAATTTTGCCTGGTATTTTAAATCAAATTAAATCAATTATTTAATTCTTGCCTAAATATCACATTTGAAAATACTGTGACATACAAGGTACTGTTTGAAAGCATTTCTCCCTTTTCAAATATGCTGTTATAATGCATGAGAGGAGCACCCTGCAACCCCATACTCTCATCCTCTCAGAGCTCTAGTGATGTAGGGCATTATTTGTCTGCATGCAACTCTTCTTTTTGCAACTGGATTTGTAATTCTTCTGCAGGGGAATCTAAGCACATATGTTTTCAGTAAGAAAGGATATCTGGAGATAATCCCAATGACCAGCAAAACCATCCAATTAATGCAAAAGCAATGTTTATCTTAAGGGAATTTCAGAAAAGAGCCACTGTTACTTTAGCATTTTCAAATGTCAGAGGGTCACATTCTTCTGCAGTACAAAACAACAGTGGTGTAAAGTGTTTAATGGTAAACCGTGAGTCAGATCTGATAATTCAGACTACAGCAGTATGGCCTCAGTATGAGAAACATCACAGAAAATCCCATCATGAAGCTACAGTCAATTGTGAGTCTTTGCTATGATTACTCAGGAGGGCAATCAAATCTACTGAACTTAAGAAAAGTCTCTTGTCTTCTTTGCCCTTATTGCAGCAAACAGCTTTTCACTCTGGTCTTCCCCTCACTGAAAACCAGAATTAAAGGAAGAAATCTCTTTTGAAACAAACTGGAAAGCAAAAATATCGAGACAAAGCCTGAAAGCTCTCCTGAGCATTACTGAGAGAAAGCCATTTTCAACATCCCTGAAAGTCATCTGTATGTGAGGAGTTAGGTCCTCTTCTAAGTGTCGTCATTCATCTGCTAACTCTGTGAAGAGGTGAAGTCACTCACTTCTAGTAAAGTCAAAGGAAACATTAGGAGAATAAAGAGGGTTGTTTCAAGGATGAATGAAGGGTTCAAAATCTGTCTTAGTAAAATTGCTATTACCTTTCAGATTTACTCATTTCTGTAGAGACTAATTAAACTATGCCTGAAAACATAAATACATGTAAAAATATAAATGCTGTGGGTACATCTCAACACCCTGGGTAAAAAAAAAAAAATAAAAGATGTAGATACTTATTACTCACATTTGTTCTGATGTTCTGATTGTTTCTTTTAAATTTTCCAACTAGAATTTTCTAGTGAAATCATTGCTTTGGCTGAGCAATAAATCATTAATCAAGGTTCCCTGACAGTAGATCTTTCAACATAAATGTTTTCTCCTGTCTTATTTGTGGAATATGACCAAAATCATCCCAGTCAAAATCCCAGTTTAGCTGCTTAACAGATTCATGCCCATTTAATGAATGGAGAGCCTTACTAGTCCACATCTACTTAATTCACTCAGTGCACAATTTCTGTCTAGATAATGTTTGTTTCCAAATAAAGTTTTTGTTTATTCAGGAATCCCCTTTTAGTCCATCCATGAACACTCTCCAAATTACCTTCAAATTCTCATTCATCTGTAACAGAAAATGAAATGGGATCTCTGATTCCAAGTGGAAGTGGTAGAAGGGACTGATGCTGGGAGGAAGAAAGGGGTGTAGTACAAGCCTGACTCTGGAGCAGTTTTTTTACAGTGGGGGCTGGTAGGAGCTGCCTGGGCTGCCGGCTGGAGCGCAGGCATCAGTGCCAGCTGCCCACAGCTTTACATGACACAGTTGGCACTCTTGATTTAAACAGACTGATGAATGTGACCTCCTGAAGGAAATGTTAGTAATTATGCAGTACAGACAGAGAAGGCTCACATTAAAGGCATTTCATAGCAGTCTTCTTTTTTATTTTTGCTTATCTCTTTGTTTTGAAAGGGATAAGATTAGCTAATTTTCAAATGAATTCTCATTTGTTTACACAAATACTCTGTAGATATTCCCTATTGAGTGACCTTGGCCCTGTATCTCCTGTGCTAGTTCTTTCTGAGAAAAAAAAATACAAACAGTTTTCAGGAGGGTGTTAAAAGAATGAAGACTAAAGTGTGAGATATCAATAAGCATTTTCCTTTGTTAAAATGTGATCACTACGTGTGTTAAAGTAAGGAGAAGACCTAGAGGGTTACAGTTGTCCTTCATGGAACATTTACTGTAGAATGATACTCCAGCAGCATCTCACTACTAAGCACACTTTTGAACTCTCTTCAGTTTTTAGTGGAATGAGGTGCTCTCATGTAGCTGTTACTGGTGCTTGAAGAAACTATTTTTGCAGAATAGCCAAGGAAAAGAGAGCTCAAAGACACAAGTCCCTCTGTCACTTCCACCCAAACAGTGACAAGACAAAAATACACCTATTGTAAGTGCAAGTGGGAAAGTCATTAAAGGAAATAAAGTACTGTCATGTTCTTATGAACAATAATCTTCTGAGGCACTGAAAAATAGCCACAAAGTGTCTGCGGCGTTATTGAAAAGAGCTTGCATTAGCCATAGGAGCAAAAGATAAGAACATCCTCTTCTGAACATGTGATTTGCAGGAATTGTATCCAGGATATAAATTAGGTTATCATTTAGTGTTATTTACATTCATACAACAATAAAAATAGAACATGATAATTAAGTCCTTCTTCTATCCATACACTATAATTTATCATTAAGACAGTCTCCCACAGATCTTTAGAAAACTAGTAGCATAATAGGTAGTCATTAGAATGTATATTTCTAGCTCTCAGAGCTACTTTAGGCTCTCATTACCATGGTACCTAGGAGCTTTTTTAGGTATTGAAAAAGGAGTTCCCTAGTGGACTTCATGTTGGCTCTTGCTCTCTCCCTCACTTGCCTTTGCTTTGGCTAAAGAAGTCAGTTAAATAAAGCTGTGTGCAACTCAATGTGAAGCCTGCATGGCTCCTCTTTTCTTTCTGAGGAATTTCAGTTCGCAGAAAAAAAGTTATAACCACCTTTTTGCCTTCTCATTTGTAAAAAAGGAAATGTAACTCTCACAAGATGAATAGTTTAGTTAAAATGCCAGCAGTAGAATAGAGTCTGTGAGAGAACAGGGTGTTTCAGAAACTGCGCATGGCTCTCCAGTAGCCCAAAAGAGAAAAAAGAAGGCTCAAAGAGGAGAAGTAGTTTAATCAAGATGCATCATGAGATTATTGCAATAAGACTAAAAAGTGCCTGGGAAAGCCAGAATATTGCTATATATTCTGAAAATTCTGCTTTCATGCTGTGAGATCAAATACTGAAGTGAAAGCAACAGGCAAATCATGGAAGAGTAAAAATAAGAGCAAGCAACACAAAAATGGAGAAATAAGTTATTTCATTTAGCTGACTGTACAATTAAGTCTACTCATTCACAGAACCAAATTAAACAGAGAAAAATTTCTTTAAAAAAGAAGACATCTTAAAGTGATGTAAAGTTTTCGGTATTTGCTCTATTCTTTGAATTTTGCCTTTTTCTGGTTGGTGATATGACTGAGGAATCTGACTAAAAGTAAAATATCTTTCTGGTATATTTTTGTAACTGTACGTCTGGTTATCTCAGAGATCCTTTTTCATACAATGTTTATATTGGGTTTTTTTCCAAAATCTTAATCTTTGCCTGGTATAAAACAACAAAATTTCACTGGATATTTCTAGATCCATGGAGATCTAAATCAGTTAAAGATCTTTTTAAAGCAGAAACTTTATTTGCTCTCTGTATTGGCTAGGGCTTTTCCTGGGAATTTTTTGTATTTTTCCTGTTTTCAGTCTCTCCTTTAGACATAATTATAACAGGAAACTTGCCTGAGTGTGCAGAAAGTTTCTTATAGGTTGAAAATTACTGATTTCCTCATTATATCTCTTACTCTGAAATTTCTGCCTGGTCTGAATCTATTTATTACAGGTTTTACTTCATCATTCTTCCACGTGCTCATCAGCTGTTTGGTCCGAGGGAATAGATGTATTTTTCTGCACTGTGTGTTCATATACAATCACCGGTGCAGTTTGGCTCAAGTCACTGATGGCTTAAGCCCCTGACGGCCTTGCCATTAGGAATGTGTCCTTGAAAGAAATTACTCCATATATGTTGGGATTACACCACCAAAACACAAGTTAATGGCAGCTTCTTCATGTTCAGGTTGGTTTTCTACACATAATAAAGCTGCTGTTACTCCTGTCTCAGTGGCTTGGCTTAGAGTGAGACATTAGATGGAGAGCAGTAGCTGTACTGGTGATATTTGGCAAACAAGGAAATTTTCAGTATTGGCAAAAGAACCCTTTATTCCCAGGGTCTGGCAGATTCACCTGTCTAAACTGTGGCTGATGCCTTCCATTAGCAGCTGACAGAATAATTATTTTCTTTGATTTTCAGAAGCCTAAAGTTGCAGGCATATTGGCAGAGCAGGTCATTATTCAGACTGCAGGTCAGAGCAGTTCACTCCAAAAGTTTCTGGCACACTATTTTTTCTCTTCAGCTTGTTTTGATTTCCTTCTTTTGTTGTCTCACACTTTCCAGTCTCTATTTGGCAGCATATAGGCCATCCTACTTCTCTTCAATCATCTCTTATAGACATTTCTTATAAGTATTTTCCTTATGATATTCCCTCCAGTCACTGCAGGGAATATCATATTTAACTAGAATAAGAAAACCAGCCAGTTTTCAGTGATTATTTTGAATTTTTTACAGAGATTTCGTCAGAATAAAGTAACTTTTTCTAATACTGATGGATAAATAAATACCAAAAATTTTTAGACTTCCACAAAATTTAAAATTATTCCATTAAAAATATGGGAAATAAGGGAAGTAAATTTGAACATTTCAAATGATAGTACTGTCTCTGCTGTGCTTTTCATGACAATGTGTCAGTAATATTGCAGTCAGCTTAGTATCTTGAAGCCCCGGTCACTCATTGCCCATATGGGGGACACGCTGTAGGTCTCCTCTACCCTGAAGGTTTGCTTGCCATGGAAACAGGAACTTACATTGGGGGGGGGGGGGGGGGTTTTAGCCCCCAACCC
>VZTI01003729.1:38967-59611 GCA_013397865.1 Struthidea cinerea
TAAAACTGGATTTTTCCACAGTGAGTGGATCAGTGGAACATGGATGTTCCCATGTGTTTAGCTGTAGTCACCAAGGGAACAGCAGCCACTGGATTCCCACCCTGAGTAGCCTTACAGCTGAGGGAGAAAAGGGCTTTTAGCCTACCACTTTTCCCTTAAATTGTTCCTGCACTATCTCTCTATGTCTATTATTAATTATCCAGACATACAGCTGTGCTTTACAAGAATGTTTTCTCCTTGATGGGGGGAAAATCAAATGCCTTCTCCAAAATTAGTTCACAGACATTGCTGTCTCTACTGGTATAAAAAACTACTTTTATTAGCAAAACTGACAATATAGGAAGGAATCAAGGAAAAAAATTGTCCCTGCAAGAAAAAGTAAACTTCCACTTGTAGTATAAAGCTGTTTTCAGTTGGCTTTGAAATTCTTCTTTTTCTTGGTACCTCCCAACCTGTTTTAACTTTAAATTTGATACCCATGATAATTCTAAAGAATATAGTCCATCATAGTACGCATCTACATCCTGTGAGGATAAACATTTTTTGGGTGTCATTTCTCTTAAACAGGTTATTCAAAGGGTCACTGGACTAGATTTTTTTTTTTAATTAACCTGGGAATAGAGAATGTATAAGATTGTATTTTATGTGTGTAGTGCTAGAAGCAAAAAAGCAAAGCCAGAGTTATTAAAAGGCTTTTATTTGTCTTAAATAACTTTCACTAAGTGGAAAATATTAATTATATGTCAGCCAATAATTCTTGAGTTTACCTAACAGATCCACAGATAATTAGGGAGGTAAAGAAGAAAAGTGTAAATAAACAAAATTTTATAACTTGACACAATATTTTATAAGACAATAAATCAAGCTATGTAGAAACCCTTAGCTATGCAAATTTTTTGCAAAGCCCAATGCATGCTCTGCTTTTTTATCAAATGATTTATTCTTTTCAACTGTGTAAAATGTTAAATCAAATAAAGGACAGCAGAACTTTAATTCACAAATAATGAGAAACACAGTATTTAATACATTTTTAAAAGCTTAGATCAGTCATGATATTATAGAGACGTTGACTTTTTTGTTTCTTGCTTTCCTCAGTAGGTGCAATTTTCAATATCCCCTTCAATTTGGGAGTGCTAGGGCATATATTTTTTTAATGAATTCATGTCAAATTTGTTGAAATTAATTTTTAAGTTAGCTACTCATTTTATCTCTGTGATTTATACTAGCTGAGGAGATAAATAATTACAAACACATACCAGCTGAGATGATCTGAATTTTTTGGCCCCACTTAAGTGGAAATACTTTGATTGGCAATATTCAGATATTTAAATACTCCTAGTGAGTCAATAGGCATAAGACTGTTCCTTCTAACAGGATGTTACATCATTAGGAGCTCAAACTTCTTTGAAAGTCATTGACTGTAACTTTTGAAAGGGCCTTTCAAAGCTTTTTCTCCTGCTTCTCCTACAAGTATTTTTCTCTTCGGGAACTAAAACCCCAAACTTCAGAATAGGCTCTAGAGATGGGTGGTCACAGCCCAGCGGAGGAAGAGGGAAGTGGCAGAAGGCTAAGTTAGGTCACAGCACAAATCACATGTGGGGAGCACAGAGGTAAACCACATTCTCAGCCTCAGGCCAAGGCTACCACGAGACACTGAGTCTCACAAAGCAGCACAAACTGCTGGCTCACAACAAACAGAGGTGTAGGTCCTCAGCCGTGCTCAGGCTAGAGTGATTTGCTGTCTCATCTAATTTGGCATTTTTCTAAATATGCCTCTTAGAAAGCATAACATCATGGAGGCTTTGTGATTTACTTTTCACAGCATTTAAGAGATTTTAGCTGCGGCATCCGTGCTGATCACTGTATCTGTTAGCAATATCCTGGAATGTTTGTGTTATTGACAATGCACCTGTTTACAGTCTTCATTCTCGAGTTCTGCTGACAGAAACCAGCCTATATCCAGTAACCCAGTTCTTCATGGGTCAATTTTTAGTTTCTCCTGTTACTGTGCTAACATTACTAGCAAAGAATAACCCCCTGTATGAGAGGGGTTGCACTGCTTACTTGAATAGAAGATTAACAGGTTCATCTGTGCCTCAAATGACAGTCATTGCATAATATGAGTTTCATGTAGATTATATATTAGTTATATATTCCCTAAGTAAGCATTTTAAACTCTATAGTCAAGGTTCACAATGCTGAGTTTGCATTCATTTCTGCCCTTAATATAAATAAAAATTTTATATTACTTCTGTACGAGAAGTACAAGACCATTAGAAATGTAATGTCAGTCAAATGGAATGCCTAATTCTATCTGTTTCATTGAGTTATGTTATTCAGTCCCTCAGATTTCATGTAAAATGAATAGACAGGAACAGGAATTAACATCAGGTTAGATCAGGATGTACCTGTTGCTCATTTACTATGGGTGCTGACACACCTATTACAAGAGTTGCAGTGTATTTTAGAGGCATGACATTTCTTCAGCTGTAGGTAGGGGGGAAGGGAGAGAACTTTTTATGGTCTGGACTGAGTGCAGGATTAACCCTTCCTAAAGCTCTACTGACTGAAGTGGGGAGGAAGGCAAAGCTTTGCCTCAAGACCTCTTCCAGCCTATGCCTACACACTTCTCCTACATAATGTGATAGAAGTAGTATTGATATGGACCATGAATGGTGCTTGATTCATGTGCCCAGTGATGTAGATTATGTAAGAAAGAAAACTTCAATTTATTTTACATTTTCCTTTAGGTTCTATTTCCTCATTTGAAGATCAATCTCCCAGGTGTGTCTGTAAAAACATCCTTTGCAACTGTACTGCCTGATTTATATTTCAATTATAGGAGATGATTTATAGCTCCCCCTGTTCCCACCACAAACATACACAGGTAAAACTAAAACCTGCCTTGTGACACACACTGAATTTAATTTCTTGATTTTGTTCAGCTTAACTGCCATCACAAATAACTCCATTCCATGATTCTTAGTAGTTACTAGCACTTGTCTAATGAAGTTACATATTGTTTTTCTCTTTTGGGATCTGACACATGGAAAAAACCCCAACTTTTTATCTAATTGGCCTTGACAGAATAACAGCAGACCTGTTATGCTGGCCTTAAAAGTATTTCACTAGGCTCATGCCATTGGTAATGCAATTTGTCTCAGAACTCTGATGAATTTTAACCTACCACCGAAAAGGAAAAATAAAAAAAAGTAAATTAAAATTCTTACAGCTCAGATTGTACAATGGTCTGTTTACTGCCTACCAGAAACCTCTGAGTTGTGCGCTGATCACCCATCTTGTTACCTCATTTATTTACTGAGTTGAGGAAAGACAGGAGTCTGAAGTGACTGTGTGCATGTAGTTCGTGTGCCTCTGTGTGTTTGTGTGTACAAGCATACAGATATTTATGTGTGCAACTCTCAATCTCTCCCACGGCTGCCGGAGACTTTCCTGCAAAATACTGCCCTTAGAAAGGAGCAAAGACTGTTCAGGCTCAATATCTACTTTTACCCAACACAAATCCCTAACTTTTTTCTCTTCTTTTCCTTCACCGCTGGAACTATGTCACCTTATGATATCACAGCTGGAAATGTGAGGATGTAAACGGAATCTCAGACGCCCACCCTTAGTCTCCTTCAGTTCCATAGTAGGAATTAGATTTCATTTTAGGCAGGAACATGGTAACATGTAAATACCCCCTTATTTTTCCCTGGGTTTTCTGAACTCAATGCCATGAACTTCTCCATGGCCAAAAATCATAAGGCATTGCACTGCCTGGACAGAAGTAGCTCATGATGACGTGGTAACTCTTCAGGCATCCCATGTCTCCGTGGCAATACACAAAGGGGAAGGGTTTGGAACTGCCAAATGCTGTGAAACACAGACAAAACAGCGCACATAAAATAATTTCATTTTGCAGACATGGATTCAAATTGACCTGGAGAGCCTGTTACATGATGAACATACAGCATAGAAGTGAGTTGAACGTGTGAGAAACTCCACACAGCTCAGGAGCTGTTGTATGACCCCTCCTGTCTTATACAATAGACTGGACTAGTCACAAAAGATGTTTTAAAGGATGTGTCAAAGTAACTTCTATTAAAAGGAAGATACTAAAAAAAATCCCAATATAGTGAAATCAACCAACATAAAAAAAAAAAAAAAAACAAAGAACCAAATAAAGCCAAACTATTGATCAAATTTTTTTGTGGTTTTTATGTCTTTAAAAAACTGTTTCTTTTACATTTTTTGGTATAGTTCATATTTTAGGCATACTTCCTGAGCAGCATAGCTTTCTTTTCATAACTCCTAACCTTGCCAAGAAAAAGAAGAAATCCTAAGTATTCAACATGATTCAATCCTTCTGTGTACCTAAATTATTACTTTCATGGAAACAGAAGTATCCAATTTTTTTGTTCCTGAGCACACATACCTAATTGGCTAAGAGGGTACATTGAAATTCCTCTGGGAGACTTTTATATGGAAAAAGAACATCCCTTCAACGCGTGCAGAAACTAAATTGGAAGCAATCTATAGCTGAATATTTGAACAGTTCCCAAGCCTTTTATTCTTGGCATAGAACTTTTTCAATGTGAATTCTGCCTATATCCAGTACTGTTCCTCTGGACACAGCCGTACAGCCATTTGAACCATATCTAAGAGCAAGTTTTTCCCTGAAATCATTGACTATTCAGAAACTTAGCATCCCATGGCCTGCATTTTTTTTTTCTCTTGACTCATAGCTTGAAACTGTAAGACATCCTACCATCAGAAGGTAATAATGTTCCCTGGTGAACTTGGGTGTGATGGCTCTGGCTGTGATGAAGGTAATTTCCTTCATATGGATTGGATTTGTGATTAAATCGGTGCTGATTACACACCAGTGTCTTGTCAGTTTATGAGCAGTGCTTGCACAGCATCGAGGTTTTCCTACTTTTTGAGGGTGTTTTGTCCCCACACAGCCTCCACAGCAAATAAAGTGGGGGCTCCACAAGAAGCTAGGAGGGGATGAAACTAGTACAACTGACCTAAACTGACCAAAGGAATGCTTCATGCCATATGGCATTATGCTCAGCAATAAAAGCTTGGGGAAATGATGGAGGAAGTGGGGATCTTCATGATCATGGCATTTGTTTTTCCAAGTAATCACTGCATGTGCTGAGGCCTTGCTTCTGAGGGAAGAGGCTAGACATCTGCCTGCCAACAGGAAATAGTGAATAAATTCCTTATTTTGTTTTCCTTGCACACACAGCTTTACTTCACTTATTAAACTATCTTTATCTTGATCCATCCTGTCTTTTCTTTTCTGATACCCTCTCCTGTCTTGCCAGGAGCAAGCTGGGAACAAGTTGCTGTGTGTGGGTGCCTGGCTGTTGTATTGGTCAACCTACCACAGCAGGTTAAACTGAAGCAGCAGCAAACCTACAGAAGGTTAAGAATAAATTCACACCTGAGAGTAGGTGCATAAACTGCAATCTAGCTTTAGTAGTATATTTGATCATTTTTTAGGGCAAAATTAAAAAGACACAGACCCCTGAGTTGTGTGTTACTGGGAGAGGAATGCTGAGGACCAGTACCAAAAAATTCGGCCACCAGTGATTTAATCTCACCTGGCTGACTTCTCTTGGGAGAGGAAGGCAAGCACTCATGTTTCCAGGCACTGAGCAAACCTACGTATTTCATCTGAGACATTAGATTTTCTCTTTTCTCTGAAATGCATAAAAATGTGAACACAATACTGAAAGGATGTCAGGCTTGTCAGACCAAAACCTGAGGGGAAGATGTGGAAGAAGATATTCGTATAGCCTTCTAGTTATGCTTGTAAAATCAGTGCTGGAGGAAGAAAAGAAAAAAGTACTTTTTTACAGGGGCAGCAGGGCAAATAGAGAATCATTATGTGTAATGCTTCAAAGTCAGCCACCCTGGAAGGAGTACTGCTACAATAAACATTTTGACTTTTTTGGGTACATAAGAATAAACTCATACTCCATAGTTTAATGACGGAGTTTCGATAAACCACAAACCACACAAGATTTGCATGCACAGGAATTTCAGGCGTACAGTGCAAATCAGAACAATCCCTGTTCACTAATCAGTGCAGGACCATAAACTCTGTTCCTGTGGTGTAAAACGTTTCCTTGGCTCGTGTAGGAAAGCCCCTACTTCTCAACCTTGCCACTGGTTCTCAAATGGGAGCAAAAACAACAGTTACTGATAAGTGCAAATAGTTGAAAGAATGCCACAGAGATTTAAATGTTAAAACAAATATCCTCTATTGATGCAGGAAGACTAGGTGTTCATGGGCTGAGTGATTGAGCCAAGGGAATTGTATTTAAACCTAACAACATAATTATAACTCTGCTAATTATTTTCCTCCAATGTAGATACATACTAGAAGAGTGCAGGAACCAAACTGTCAAAAAGGGCTGGAGGTAATTAATACTACAAGTGAGAAATGTAGCCAGCAATATCATACTTTCTAATGGTGCCTTCCTTACAGACAGCAACAACAACAACATTGCACGAATGGCATTCCTGACAGTGTTCCTGTAATGACCCTTTGAGGAGCAATACAGAAATGTTATGAGAACCTGGAAGGATATTTCTTGACCCTTTTTTTCCCTCAGAATTTCTGAGAAGTCTAATTCCAGCTTTAATTTCATGAGTTTTATTTTTGTAGCAGTACAATCCAGCGCAGATGTACCATGGTCATCATTTAGGGCAATTCCAGCTGCAGATAGAAGGCAGAAAGAGAGAGTAACACAAAAGCTTCTTTGACAGCCACGTTGATAGCACATTAAGTAGAAACTCTCATGATTGGTCTTATAGATGGTAAAAAGTCATGCCGCTCAGATCTGCCATACTCCCAACCAAAATTAAACTATTGTCCTTTACAAAGTTTTATTTTCTGTATGGAAGAAATGATGGCAAAAGGCTTCTTGCTGGGAGGTCAGTCGTGGGTAGATGTAATGAAATAATACCTGTGCACGTTCAGTAGTTACAGAGGATGGTCTGGCTGCTAACTGAAATGAGAAGATCTATATTTTACATCCCGTGTTGCTGCTGCCTGATGATTCTGGACAAAATGTCTTTGTTTTACTCTCCTTTCTCTATCAAGAGGATAAGTTTGTTCTTGCATCATGCAAAATCAGGTTTTGTTTCATGGTTATCCAGGAAAAGCAAAAAAACACCTATTTTTTTCCCAAACCAAATTCCGCATCTTCCAAGCATAGTGTGGCCTGTGTACTGAGATTAAAGAGAGACAGGCGAGATTTCTGCTGAGAGAAAGGGCACAGAGAAGGCTCACATAGCATTAACCAGCGCAGCAAGTGTCCCTGGCTTCTGTTTGAGCAAAGTGCTCAGCGAATGAGACTCCAGCAGTTTTGTCACATGGAAAGTTGGAAAGGAGGTTGGATTCAATGTCTGCCTTTCCTGGAGTAGACATTTTCACTTAAAGTATAATTTCTAGATTTTTAGAGGAGTATTTTTCTATGGTTGTCTGTAAGACAATTGGAGAATAAATGAGGAGTCACAGATTGGTGATGCCTCAATCTGTCACACACTTTCTAAGCACAGAAATGTTTGTTGTCATTGAGGGAGCAACTAAACAGGTGAGATAAAGTTAAGTGATGCTTAAATGCCAGTAATGCACAGCCCATAGACGATGGGAAGAATTTCTGCTTGGAGGCGTATTAGAGCAGCATGCTCACATCAGCAAAACCCAGCAGGTTACGTGTCAAGCTCATTCCGGACTCAGATGCAGCAGACTGAAGAGGAGCTGCAGTTTTGCCATAGAGAAGTTCAGCATGGTAATGCTAGAAAGGTTTATCCATAAATTGGTGATGTGGAGTTCTGATATGCCTCAGATAAAAAGATGGAGTCATGACTTGGGCCATATTTAGCTAAAGAAAGACAATGCTATACAAGAACTATTCTCTTCTGCCTGACCTGCACCCAGCTGCTGCCTTCTCAGTGCTAACCCTGCAGAACCAGTGCAGCTGAACTGCAAAAGCTGTAGTCAAATACACCAGATTTAATTCCTCGGTTATGTTTCAAGACAGGCTGAGGACCAGCCACAAGAGGGATAAGGTGGACTGAGATACACCATTCCAAGGAGTCCCACAAGGTAAAGAGGCTGTCACTCAGAGTCACCATCCCAGCATCTGTCTGAATGGCTGTGCTCCATCTCCTGCATCTCTGAAGTGTCCAGGCAGCATGTTACATCCACACACCCCACAAATATATATAGATATATGTATATATATAAGATGGTACTTAAATGTCCAGTACCCTCACTACAAAGCACATCAAGGAATAATCTTACAATTTACCATAGGATCTGGTTTTGTACTTTACAAACTCCATGGCAGGAGATACCAGAGTAAAGCAGACTGCATATGGTAAGCCTCAAACTTCACCTCATTCAGTGCAACTTCCCAAAGGCTTCCTGGACACCTCTCTTGTTCACTTGGGATGCAAATGGAGCTCCAGATTGAGGGAAAAGGAAATTTGGAGCTAGTGAAGAACATAATCCTGACATGAAGGTGGAAAAAATGGTTTAAATATCTGCAGTTTCTTTCTTGAACAGTCATGAACAGGGAAGTTAACCTAATACCTCTCAGTGTTTTGTACTGGAAGTGAAAAAACTACTGTTATTCTGTTCCAGCACTGCTTCTTGAAAGCTAGCATGCCACACCTTAGGGCTATTGTTCAGACTTGCTAAAGAAAGGCTCTATTCTCTCCTCTCCCCTGTGAAAATATGAGTTGTCTCTGCTTGAAAATCATCAATACTGTGCATCAAAGGATTCACCCCAGCTGCCTCAAATCCAACTCCAGCGAGAAGCCTGGTGCTGCTATGTTGACAAAACCGGAGCTGGAGTCTGTTTAAGGCTTTTCAGCTGTGTAAGCAAAACTGAATACTGTTGCCTCAAAGGTGAGGACAAAATAACTTGCCAGGTCAGAGAGTCAACACGGTCCCTTCTCTTCCCTTCCTCCACTACCCTCATATCCCCCAGTCTGAGGAGACCTCTCAAGAGCCCTGGCCAGCTGAGTGAGCAGTAGTCCCTTGGCTGCCTTTCCAGGCTGGGGCTGGAGCTGGGGCTGCTCTCTGCAACCTAACAAAGTGCTGCTCTCGTCACTGGGGCTGCAGCCAGCACCGATGCTCGCGTCCCACCTGCCCAGGATGGGGCCATGGCTTCATCCTGCATCCTGCCAGCCCCAAGAGAGCACAAGCTATGCACTCCTAGCAGTAAAACAGGGAGCAAAGTCTGCACTGTCTCACTTAATGGGTGTTATGTAGAAGCTCCATCCAGACACACTATTTGCGGGGGGTTTAAAATAACCAGTGCTATGTGTTGCACTCAGATTGGCTGTATCAGACCTTTCTCTAGGAAAACAGCTGCCCTTTAGGACTTCTATATCTCAGAAATTATGTGAAGTAAAGTAAGTTCATTTGTGACTCCTTGAGAATACAACAATTCCTACTCCTCAGGGAAATAGATACAATTCTCCTGGGAGATATTAGACAATATGGAAAATACTGTAGTTTTATTTTCCTAAACATAATTTTCAGAAATTTAGAAATTAAAAATATTGAAAAAATTACAGAGAAAATATTTTTCCTGTTTTCCATGTTGCTAGTTAAACTGCATATTTTTTGCTTGTATGTGAATGTATAGGTGTGTGTGTTCCTGTGTATGAGTAACATATATAGCAAATCCACACTTCCTGTTAAAATTTTCTGTCAAAGAAAAATACTGGTTAAATGCAATAAAAATGAAGCATCCTAAACTACGTTAGATTCTGCATTATTTTTCAATAAACTGGGTGTTTTATTTGAAGAGTTTTGAAGTTGAGATATATTTTATATAATCATAAGGATGCAAGGAGAGTATTTTTTGTTACATTTGGCTTTCAAAAATATATTCCTTTCTGTTTTCTAATTACATGCACATAGAAAAAAAGAAGAAGGAAATATGTTCTAATTATATAGAACAACTTTCTTTTTAATTGAGAGTGGAAGAGAAATTCATTTATGGTGCTACAAAATATATGTGAGGCAATTATATCATCAGGACTTCTTTTTGTGTATAACTTACGTGCTATGGAAGTGGAGCAATTATGATATCATGACTTTTTGTTGTTAATTAGAAAATTAGTCTGCTGGTTGCATAATTGCAAAGAGATTCTCTTTTATTGGATTTTCTATAATAAGTATTAGAAGTAATTATAAGTAAGAGAAGGAAAAAATAGCTTATTTGCAAAATAAAAAAGGCAATAGTGCTGCTTTGCTACTATAGCAGCTTGAGTTACACACCCTATAAGATGCAGAAGATTCTTCTTATGTAATGGTTTCAAATTCAGATTATATTTGAAAAGCACAAGAAAAAAAATCACTTTATGCTTTAATTGTAGAAAGGCTTGATAGTTTCAATTGCACATGAGGTTCAGTACAAAACTAGAAACGACATGATTTTTGTTAATTATTTAAACCAACGGCTAATATCCCCACTAACAGCAGACAGGGCACAAATTCAGGACAGCCTTAAACATGATGTTGGTGTTCAAGCTTTTTGAAACTGGACAATACAGCTGTAAAATAGTTAAATGGGATGATGTGAGTTTGAAAGCATGCAATGGATGTGTCAATCCCTTGCACTGAGTCTGAGCATGAGGAAAGTGGGACCCAGATACATCCACAGACTGACATGGCTCCTTGGACCTCTGTCAGATCTGGACCCCGGGCTTTTAGTATTCGCTCTCTGAGTAAGAAAAGGTAACAATATGAGCCAACCCCTATATTTGCAACGTGTCCTTGGTCAATGATTCTAGGTGGTTAAATCAGAAAGGAAAGCAAAGGCTGCCTTTTAGATTCTCTAAGTCTCTCGCTCCTTGCATTGACACAGTCTTGTACAAAAATCTGCACATAATAAATTACCAGGGTATAATGTAGCAGTCTTTCCTCTCCTTGTTTTAGCATTACTTGCAAGTACAATCCAGACAAAATCCTTATCTATGGAGAGATACAACACTACTAAAAGTAGGAAAATTGATGCTTTGCTACATTGTTTCTTTATAATTTGAAGGGAAAAAAATCAGTTTGTTATGCCTGATTTGCATGAAGTTTTGTATTAGATGAGCAGTTGATCTCTGAATAAAAAAGAAATTAACTTGATTTAAGCTGAATATCTCTCACACTAGCCATTTTTCTTGTATTTTTGGTGTCATTACTGAACATTTACAGATGTTCAGCCAAGAGTACGTAGCCTGATGTTTATAGTTCTATTTTAAGATTTAACCTTGTAAAAACTTCCAAGTGGACATCCTACGTAATAATGCGACCATTTCAAATTGGTGTTTTATGGTAGTGAGAGCCATGGCCACTGCTTACATATTTGCAGTTGAAGTCCTCAAACCAAAATAAGTCACTAGTTGCCATAGTACATTCTTTTGATTAAGGTTTTGCTGTATTTTGATACCAAATCAAGAAATAAACTCCTATATGTACCTAAGGAAAAATGTTTCTTGTATAAAATGAGTCAGTTGTGAGCAGTCTTTCCATATCAAAATATGAAAACTCAATTAGTGCCACATTCAACAAAATTAGGTGTTTAAACAGCTGTATTAAATAAGAATCAGCTTACTGAGCCTTTGGTCTCACGTTTCTTTTTCTTTGGGAGAAAACTACATCAGACTTTGTTATATCTCATTTAATTTGCCATTTAAAAAATACGTTTTGTTTTTCTGTGTTGAAACTGCTCTATGAAATCACTGCATGGCATCCCTCTTCTCCTTGTCCTTATCTCGAAGCAGGATGTATTTGCAGTACTTGCAGCCCATATAGCCCTCAGGGGAGGGTTTCAGGAGTGAGCCAGTAGCTCAGCACAGGTGTGGAACATGGCTTAGTTTAGCCTCTGTGCTCTCTGGCTGCTGCACTGCAGTTAGATCCCTGAAGACACAAATGCTCCTCTTGACCGAAATGATCTTTCTTTTTGCAAGACATAATATGGCAACTATAGTTCATTGCCCTGGAGTAGAGGGCCCTGTCTGGTCTACTTTGGAGGCCATTTGGAAGATGAGAGACAGAAAGGTCAAGGCTGTCTCTACTCTGAGGGATATTTTGGTAAACTCACCGAAAAATGAGGAAACATTGAAAAGTGTGTGTTTGGCTGCCAGAAAAGGGATCCTGATCCTGATTTCGGATCAACCTGACTGCATAGTTTTAATCTGGAGAAGGTCTCTGATAACAGGAAGTGTGTCAATCCCCTTCAGCAGGTCACTGTGTCAGTGCTTAGAGCTCTCAAGAAAGACATAGCACCCAGAGACTCCAGTTCTCTGCTGGAGGAATCAACACCATCTGACCTTGGAGGGGAGAACTCGGACACCAGGCAGCACTCCCAGTTCACCCTGTGCTGTTGTTGTACCGCACCATCGTGCCCAAACCTGCAGGAACACAAACACATACGTCGTGCTCCAGGAAGTCCCAGTCTCGGAGTCCAAAGGTGGTTTTGACCCTCTGGCTCACTGAGTGGGAGGGTACAGACCAAGAAGGTGGGATTGCTATACTTGGAAGGGAATTCCTTAAAAACTTCTGAAACTTATGTTTGCTTTTCTTGCAAGTACTGAAACTCTTCCTCCAGGTTGAACAGAATTTTTATGCAGAGCAGAAGGAAACTGGTTTTGTTTAAGCGAGAAACAATAGAAATATTAATTCTAAATTCTTCTTAAATAACACTGTCTTCAAACTGCTGACCTCTATTACATATCCTTAGATACAATTCAGCAAAGTCTTACACTCACAGGAGATTTGCATATCTTTCGGTTCCAGATGAAGATATATGTCTATTTTTTGTGTGGAGGCTGCTATTATTTCTGTCATCTGGTTTTATAAAGCAGCTTAACTGTTGTTTGCCTTCTTTCCACATCTATTGGTAAAACAGAATTGCTCTTGGACCCACTAACTTAAATGATTCTCAAACCATAGCAATACTGTTTCAAAGATATTAGAACTTTTTAGAACTATATGAATGTTTGTGAGTTTGGTCCAAATGTGTACAGATCTGTCAACATGTATTTAAGATGTTTGTGCCTTCTTGAAGAAAAAAAAAAAAGACAAAAAAAGGCCCAGTTTAAAGTACAATTCCTCTTTGAAATTAAACCCTTTATTGAAAAACACCGTAGGATTTAGTGTTTACTTTCAGTGATTCCATGGCACATATGTTCTCTTTATAAGCAATAAGATTTTCTTTTTTAACTGCCACCAGTGAGCTCAGTGTGTTCTCTGAGCTCTTTTCTTTGCTTGCATCGCTAACAATAAAGGGTCTCCAAACAAATTAGGCCACTGCTACATCTGAATAAACCCATGGTATTCAAATTACACCCTCAGTGAAAGCCACTCAGTCTCATTGGTCTTAATGCTTTTGAACAGGTTTTCAAGAGAAAATTTTACTAAAGCAAACAAACAAACAGACACAGCTGTTGGTGACCAAGATCTTCACCCTTTCCCATTACCACGGTATTTAAGTCCAGCACAGGATTGTAAGTGAGGAGTTCCAGCAGTGAAAATCTGCAGTCACGCTCACAAATAAGACAGGAAGGGTTTTCTTGCTTTTATTCTGTATTGCATTTCTATTTCAGAGAAATAGTATTAGCATACAACACCAGGCTGGGTAAGTATTTTGGGCTGAGAGCTCTTTACTAATCAAAGTATTTAGTTGTCTGTGCCCTTCCAGCTTCCCAAAGAAGTACCCCAACCTGTCATGACTAGGAAAAAAAAAAAAAAAGAGAGGAAAGAAAAATGATTAGAAATATCTGATCAGGTGATCCATAGCCAAAGGGTTCAGGTCATTTACTCCTTTCTTTAAATCACATGAAAAAGTCATAGAATCATAGAAACATAGAATCATAGAATGGTTTGCATTGGGAGGGACCTTAAAAATAATCTAGTCCAACCCTCTGCCATGGGCAAGTTGCTCAAAGCCCCATGCAATCTGGCCTTGAACACTTTGAGGGATGGAGCACCCACAGCTTCTCTGGGTAACCTGTGCCAGTGCCTCACCACCCTCACAGGAAATACTTTCTTCCTAATATCTAGTCTAAACCTACCCTCTTTCAGTTTAAAGTCATATATGTCTTTTACATATATGTATATTAAAAAAAAAGGCCAATATTTATAGAGAGAGTGTTTATAGACACCCGTGATAAAATCGTTATCTTTTGTCAAATCGTGCCACAAATCCTTGTGTTTTCATTACACACAGACCGGCTACCTTCCACACATAGCGTATTCAGAATAAACCTCATGCCTCTTAAAACAAGCAATAGGAATGAATTCCTCTCATGTCATGGAAATACTATGCTAAACTCTTGAAAAAAAGAAACCTATTATCTCTCAGTGAAATTTATTTAAATCAGTAATTCATTTTTATAGGTCTGTCTTAAGGCATGAACACACAAATAAATATAACTGAGTTAGAGTAGCTAGCATTTGGTTTTTTCCACAGTATTGTGAACGTGCTGCTGTTTATCACAAAATGCTAATGGCCTCACTACCCCATCCACAGAAGAGATCTGAATAAGAAAAAGCTAAACAAACTTCAGCTGGTCAGCATCTGTTTTCAACGTACTTGATCAGATGCATGACTAGTCTGAATTCAAACAATCACTCTCTTTCTTCTTCGGGGAATTAAGGGTCAACAAACCTTTTAAAATATTTAAATTACAGAGGTTTAGTTGTTAATCGTACTAAGCATTCTACACAGCATATTATCTCTAGCTATTCTTTCATTTGCAGTTTGATTCTAATAGCATCTTTGTTTATCTTCCAAATAACCTTCAGTGAAATAATAAATTCCCCATGAGTTTCTCAGGCATTTCATTGTTTTTGCAGAAGAGAAATAGGCACAGCACTGGCAGTTACCTCTGAGCTGTAAACTCAAACTGAGTTTGAGAACACTCCCCACAGATCTGAAACACAGTCCTATTTTATTCTACATATAGTCATGTTGCTAAATTAATAGGTGCTTTATCTATGTAAACATGAGAAATAAGTCTCCTTAGAGGTATGCAAGGCAGCAATCTGGGTCAAATTTGCCTCTTGTATGTATTTACATGAATCCTATTATCTAATGTAAGTACAAGAAAACCACAAGTGCGCATTGCATTTGAGCTTATGAGTGCACAGCATCTTCCCAGGGATTGAGCAAACTGCCTATGATAACATATTTTAAAATTTTCTCCAATATGGAATATTTTTGAGGCTTTTTTTGGTGACCAATGGGGGTTTTATACAATTTAAGTATCTTTGTAGAGTGCAGACTTGCTTTCCACACACCCTTTAATTATAGTCTGTGAAGTGCAACTAAAGAGGGGGCAAGGTTGAGACTAAGTGAAGGGGACAAGCTGAACTAAAGATAATGCCTCATTTTAAAGACCAACCATCCCTCTTGAGAGCTGCAACTACTGTGTATCTGCTCCTCTCCACATTGTCTTTCCTGATTTTAATTGCATTTTACAGTTTTGAAGAGGGCTAAGTTCAGCTTTAAGACATTCCAGCTCCGGTTTTAAGGGTGGAATAAAGAGCAAAAGATGCTATTGACAAGAATTATGTTGTTTCTATGGAAAATTAATTGATGGTTGCAGAGACGGCAGAACACACACATTTTGGTACCCAGATTATTCACTTATGCCCAGACAGAAATAGGCTGTGCCAGTGCACAGATTATTGGTAGTGTCATATGAGATCTGCTGTCAAGTCACTGACCAGTTCTCACCTTTCTGCTAGAAATAAAGCAGGAGTTGGCTGCCTGTGCTCTCACACTGGTGCCTGGTTCAGGCAGCCCACATAAAGAGGAAAAGAGGTGTGTAATATTATGCAGCACAAGGGAGTCTTCATTTAAACATCTATCTGCATCAATCCAGCTAATTCCAGCTCACATGCTCTTGGGTTTCAATTCACATTTCCCATTTATTTTCTCTTCACCTGGTTGAATGAGGAGATTATTCTCAGTAAGTGAGGTGTCAGTTCTGACATCAGAACATGCTCAGAGACATGAAAGATTTATGTGCCCCATGGTGGGATCTAGAAAGGGAGGGTGGATGTTTGTTCACAGAAGATTTTGTAATCAGTAAATCTAGTCACTCTGAACTAATTGCTTTTTCATAATGATGGTGTGTAAAATGGAATAACTCCAGCTTTACACAAGCCTCAGTAAAATTTGCTGGATTGTATGGTATTTATTTAAAAAGTCTACTCAGGGTAAATGCTAAAAGTTCATGTTTGCATAGGAGATATGGAGACTGAATTTTCCATTGGCAATCTGTGTATTTAATCCTTGTTCACAGAATACAAAGAAGAATAAGTGATGTATATAATGGTTGGGATGAAGGAGAAAAGTAAGTCTGTAGTTTTGCATGGAAAATACATGCAAGTTTTAGAGTTTTCAGCAGGTGTTGATTCCATCATGCAATCAGAATCTGCACAAATTCTATAGTGTGTAAACTTATCTCCTTCCTGGAGCTTGCCTTTTAATGTTAATATAAACAACCTCAACGTAACATAAACCAGAGCGTAGAGTTTCTCATGTGCATGGCTATTCTTCCAGTTTTTCCTTGCAAGACCATATCTTTTTTTCTTCTTTGGGCCAGGTAATGTCAAGGTCTTTGCTACTGCTTGTTTTGAGGTAACAGGAACTGATTTCAAAGCGAGTCAGAAAAAATGGCTTTGCATCTCTCCACAGGGAACTACCATTTGACGTGTCAGACAGCTAGCAAAGAGCTCAGGGCTGAAAACTGGCAAGGGGGGTGAATGGAAAACGCTCAAAAGAGTGGGGTATAAAATAAAGATAAAGGCTTTTTTTCAAAGACTCAGACCATTATAATTTACAAAAGAACTCTGAATGAAGCCACTTTCTGCTTTGCCTTACATGCAAGCAATGCCATGTGGGACATTTCCCATTCCTTTGGCAGCCTGGAAAGACGAGGCAACATATCCCATTGATTCCAGTACTGAGCTGCCTCCTGCTTCAGGAAAGCCTGAGGGAAGGACTCTGTTGCAGCTGCCAACTGGGCTTGATAGCCAGAGAGACGCGAGGGCAAGGTCCATGTCTGTGAGGAGGAGAAAGGGTCCAGACTGTGTGCAGCCTCCCTCATCTCAGGGAGGAAGCCAGCTAGAGTTGAAGTGATGTGAATTATCACTACTGCTTTCTGTCTACGTCTCCCTGTGCCTTTTTACAAATATTTTACCAGCTAACCACTATGCTGAGTAAAGTTCATTACCATTCACTGAGCTTTTGTCCTGTTGTTCCTTAACACAAAATTGTCTATGCACAGCAATCGTCAGTGCTCACAGAATGAAAGCAAAATGCTGAAGGCTCTCAGGCTCAGTTGAGGAAGTACACACAGTCATTTATTATCCCTCCCAAAATGGCACAGTTGAATGAATACCGTGTTTAACAAAAGCAATTTATTTTGGGCCTGAATACAGCCTGCCTTACACTCCAGAATTCCAGGCACACGACAAATGCTTCTGCTGGTACCTGACACTCAGGTTATTGCTGTGGCACTGGCTGACACAAGCAGGGCAGTGAGGTTGCGCCAAGATCCCCTGCCCAAGGGACAATTTTAGCACCAGCAATCTCACCATGTTAGCCCTAAATAGTATGTCTTTCCTACAATTCTGAATACAGTAGTTCTATAAATTGATTTATATCTTTATATCTTTATATCTGAGTGTCTTTAAAAACGTGTTATATTCTGCTGGAGTGTAGAGAATGTGCTTCTCTCTAGTATGGAAATTCTCTTCTTGATGAGCATTACAAAACTTTGAATTTCTGTCATCCTTCAACAAAAGTAATTTTGTACAATTAGCTAGGGAACAGAGAAACACATCTGAAGCCAGCTTTTCACACATATTACCTTATACAATGAACACACTAGTTTTACTACTCAACACTACTGGGAAAAAAAAAATTCTGACATGATGTGGCACTTATAATATGTCAGGGTGTTTCCTAGTTCATTAATTAGTTATATCCGTTCATTTTTATTTTATTAATTATTAATATATGAATATATTTATTAATTATAAAATAATTAGGCATTTCTACATGCAATTTAATATTTTCTAACTATTCATAGAATTCTAGCCTGAGGACTAAATATTTCATCAGCCTTCTGTTTAACACCAATAGCTAAGATCAGACAAAATGCAAAGGTGACAAGCCTCAGATTTACATGTCAGACTTTTAGAAGCATCCCTACCCTAATTACATATGTTTTTTATAGGATACATAACAGTATATGTATATATAATACATTCAAGCTTTTCATCTTCTCAGTTAAACTGTTCATGTCTCTGAGAGGTTTGAAAATTGACCGTCCTTGCTTTAAAGGATAGAATTTTCTTGGCTGGAGGGTTAGTTCTGCTCATAACACAGAGAGAAAAGCAAGAGCTCAAATTAAGTTATTTTTTAGCTATGCCTAGCAAACTGTTGGTATATGGATTTTTTTCACTTCAGTGAGAATAAATGAATAACTTAACACTGAAATATTGTTGTAGATGAAGATAACATTTATAACTCATGATGTTGCATTTCCAAAGCAATTTACAAACATGACATTAATTACTAATGAGATTATTCACTTGCAAGTTATAATCATTAACTCATTATTTTTCAGAACAGTCATGTGACACAGAGAACATAAGGAAATCACCCTAACAGAAAACATGGAGTCTTCTTGAACCTTTTTTTGAGTAGTTTTCCTGAAAACTACTGTGTCTATACAGCACTTTATCATTTGCTCCAAGAATAACTACCCAATAAGTAATCTTTAATGCAATAACTCTTCCTCCATCTGAGAAGAATAATCCTTTCTGTCTTTTTCTACTGTCTTCCTTTTAAAATTGAGGGGGTGGCGTTTGTAGCATCCTTGGAGCTTCCTTGATGTTTTAGGATTTTTTTCAGACCATTGCAAGTATTTCTGAAGAGGGGATTGTAGTGAAAAAGTGAATGTAATCCTATTATCTCTTTTTACTTTGGTATATCAGTACAATTATTACACACTCAGTGTGGCACTTCTTTTCCCTGAAAAATCTTCTCATATCAAACATAATATGCACCACAGTAGGTTTAAATAAGTGCATGGACTCAAGTATTATGTGCACTGACTGGAACTGTCACTTGGTATAAAGGGTAATGCCGTCACACTCAGGGCAGGGTAGTGTTACATTTCCCTTCATGGGCAAACCTCAATTATCATCTCTGTAATGACGTCCTTACAGTTCATCTGTAATATGATGGACAAATAATAGTAGTAAAATAATGGTTACCAGGTTGCACATATGTACTTCTGTGGATCATAACACCCAATGAGCTGTTAAAGGCTATAAACAGTGATTTTTTTTTGGTGTCTCAAAAATGTTTATACCTGAAAAAGCATCTTTTTTCAGCTGTGCTAGAGAATGTGTTCCACTATTTTCTCTTTTCTATTTTTCCTGTTCCTATCATTGTAAGATAATTTTAAAAAAATTTAAATTGGAAGATTTTAGAAGATTAACCCAAAGATGCATTGCCAAAAGGAACTTGATAGAGCAGAATTCAGCAGCTCAACAATAGAGTCAAGACGCAAGAATGGGAGACTCCCATACACTGGCAAAAGATGTGACACTTCCAGACATTAGTCTTAGGAGGTTTTTCCTGCATGCAAATGAAGCACAAGGCATTTGTCATGGCAGAGACAGAGGCAGCCAGGAACAGAACTCATTGGAGGTGTAATTTTAGCATCTCCTCCTATTAGGAGTGAATGAAGCACCACCAGTATGGCCAGGGAGTAACCACATGGCTAAAGAGGCAGGCTGGAACATGGAGTGGGAGTAAACATGAACACCAGTATGGTCCAAGCACTGATATCACTGGTACTTCCCATCCCGCCTCCCCTGTGAGCGCAAGAGGAGCCCGGTGCAGAGGAGCACTGTGTCCAGCAAAATGCTGTCCTCCCAAGCCATTCAGTGCCTTGGCACTGTATCACACATCAGCCCCAAACATCCCTATGCCCATTCTTTTTTGCTACCATGTCAGGCATTAAGCCCTCTTCTCACTAGGAAAAGTCTCTGGGACCTGGCTCTGCACACTGGGCAGTGTCCCACTGTGGCTTTGGGGAAATGAACACCAAGGTTATTGGTTCTTGCTGGAAAGGACAGCTCTGGTGTGCAGCCTACTAAAACAAAGGGATCACAACAACCCTGTGCAGGGCTACAGGATGGGGAAGAGTGGCTTGAGAGCTGCTCAGCAGAAAGGGATTTGGGAGTGCTGGTTGACAGCCAGCTGGATATAAGTTAGCAGTTATACCTGAATTTAGAAAAGATCAAAATATGATTCAAAAGCTCAAGACAGACTAAACTCAAGAACTAAGACACTCTCTTCTGCTCTTTCAGCTCCCACAGATGCAGGGAAACACCAGGTGAGTGCCAGGAGTATCCCAGACATTGGTGACCCCAGATGCTCCAAGCCACAGGAAAAGAAGAGAAGAATACTCCTCACAGCAAGAGCGAAAGCCCACATTGACTGGTCAGCTAAGTATGAACCTCAAGAGCCTGGAAACTCAGAGTCTTCAGGATTTACCTGGTGTCGTGGGGTGACTTTAT
>VZTI01003744.1:47533-98580 GCA_013397865.1 Struthidea cinerea
TCCCCCTCCCCAGCTCCTTGGGCGCAGTTTCACGTTACAGCTCCATCCGAGGACTCGCTGCTGCAGGAGGTGGCAGGTACATTCCTGCCTCTTCCCTGCTGCGGGAATCCAGCAGTGGAGCAGCCGCAGGGGAGTGACTCCAGCTAACCCTTCAAAAAAAAAAAAGTACCCAAGCCCCAAACTTTCCTGGATCTTGCCCTGCAGTTAGAGTTGCTAAATCTTCCACTTGAATGACTGGGAAGGCCCTGCGGGGCTGGAGGGGCTGGTGGGGGGATGGCCCCTTTTGGCAGCAGTGGCTTCTAAATTGGCTTTGCTGTCTTCTGATCCTGTGTGCTCACTCTGCTGCTGAGCCAAGGGTGGGTGCCTTGCAGACAGGGAGGGGTTCTGGCCAGCCCCCTCCATCCCCTGCCTCTGGAAATGCCCAGTTGAACCAGTCCAGCTCACAGAAACGGCACGGGTAAAGGATAAAATCATTCCCTAAAGCCTGGAGTGAGCAAGACCAGCTTAGCTGGGGTATTGCTTGGCAGCAGGGGGGAGCTGGGGAAGGAGGAGGTGAGCTGAGAGGTGAAACCACACCTTTGGCCTCACCTGTCTCTCTGATCATGCCTTTGATTTACACCCTGGGTTCTGCTGTTTAGCTTTCCCTGCAGACTCCAACCATTGAATCTGATAATGAACCAAGTGGTTGAGTCTTATTTGTTTAACTCAAAGAGAAGTTTAATGTTTCCTACCTCGCAGTGTACAGAGGCTCTGCCTTGCAGCCCGTGGTTTTCCTTGCAGTGAACCTATAAAATGCCAAGACAAGGACTAAAAGGCTTGAGCCCATCATTGAAAGAGTCTTGGCAAAAAGACCGGGCACCACAGTTTTACATTTTTGGAGGGGTTTGAGGGCTGTATTGCCTGTGAAGTATTCCCTGCCAGCTCGCCTTCTGTGTGCTGGTGAGCCCCCGGCATTGTGGGCTGCCAGCTACAGCCAGAGGGGAGCTTCTCAGCCCACCTTAATCTTAGGTGAAGAACAGACGGATCCTGAATGTCTCTGTAATTGCTCCCTGGCATCTGCTGAAGCACCGAAGTACAGATATGCTGGCGATGTCCAACCTCCTGGAGTTGCTGTTGTATTTTCTGTAGGCACCTTGTGTCCGAGTGCAGCCTGCTCTAGCTGGGGATGCTCCTGCAGGGGGATGGCACTGGGGGGTTTTGTTTCCAAAGAAGCCATTTATCTGGGTAAAAGGCCTCACTCTAAAGAATCTTGCAAGAAATTAATCTTTTTTCCGTGCGAGTTTGGAAGGTAACGACCCAGGTGACTGTTCTTCTTCTGGGGAACAACAACAAGGGAAGGGGACAGTTCATGTGGCCCCTTCTGAAACAAACAGTGATTGTTTGGAGTCGAAATCCCCTGCTTGCTTCCAGATCAATCCACTTGAAGTTACTGTATCAGGTGGTATGTTTTCAGTTTTTAATTTGTTTTTTCTTTTTTTTTTTCCCTTGCTTGTTGTTAGTTGAGAGCTGATAGATCGGCCCAAATAAGGCCATGAGAAAGGCTGGCCATTTCCAGGAGGATCCACAGACAGTCAGTGCATGACTTGTTGCCTTTATCTCTGAGATCAGGAGATTCCTTTGCAGTGATGGATTAATCCACCCTTGAGTGAATAATATAACTGAGAACAAGTAGGAGCCAGCGCTCCAAACAGATGATTTGTTCAGTACGTGTGTGCCTCCCCTCCCCCTCTGAAAAGCATCTTTCTTCACCGTTTCATTCAGCCTGTTGAAACCTCACAGCAACCTGTGTCTGCGCCAGCCCCCGGCCCAGCGAGGGCGAGGATAGGGCTGTGCCAAAGGCCTCTGCTCCCAGGTGCAGGAGAAGATAAACCACAGCCCCACGGAGCGCAGGATGGAGAGAAGGTGCCTGTGGGCTGCTGGGGCTGTGATGTCACCTGTCTGCTCTGGCCGTGACATCACCTGTCTGTGCATTCTCCTCGCCGTAGGTGAGAGTGTTGATGCTGGCACCTGCCCGGGGTGAGCTTGCCCAGCTCCGGTCCCTCGGCGGCAGTGACTGTACCCCAACACGAGGCAGCGGGCTCTGTGTCCAGGAGAAGTTGTGTAAAGGAGCTGGAATATTGGGGTTGGGGAAGTGAACTCACTGGGCACAAGGGGATGGCAGTTCAAAGGTGGCTTTGAACAGGAATATGGTGTTTGGGAAGATGGTTCTTCAGTTGTGCCGGGGCAGATCTGCGGCTGGTAACTCATCAGCAGAGCCACGGCTTCTGGAGTTACTTGGGGTGGTGTCCTGGAGCCGGACACCAAAGGCCTCCAGTGACATGTGGGCAGTCCTTGTTAGCACACCTCCAGCAGGATACGAGGCTGGCAGGGAGTTGTGCAGCTACAGCAATGGAATTCACGTAGTGAGATCTGTTATCATCCCTATGGATACCCTGGAATAATTCTTTGGCAGCTCATAAGCTGGGTCTTGTTGCTTTAACATCTTGGAATGCATCCTAGTCTGCTCCTGTTGATAGGCTCAAGGAGGCTGTGAGGGTGTGAGTTGCCTGGGGCTCCTTCTCCTGCTCAGCGACCCCCCCAGACAGTCACAGTCTTGCTGAGAAAAGCTGCGATAGCTCAAGGTCAAGTTGGTGGAAGTCCCCAGCTTTGGCTTTCCTTGTGCCATGAGTGCCAGTAGCCTTCCCTTGATCCTGTGCTCTTGGGGTGTGGGATTGGAAGCATTGCTGGCAGCTTTCAGCTGCGTTTCGGAGAGTTTCTGTGCTGTGTGGGGTGAAGATAACACACTTAAAATGGCCTTCTCCCTGTGGAGAATGGGCCTTGCTGCTGTTGGCTGTACATAATTTCTGGGAGCTGAGGAGTTTTGCTGTGTAATGTTCCAACTCCGTGTAGATTAAATGTATGGTGGAGTCAAAATAAACAATAGCATGTGGTTTTCCTTCGTTCCCCCCCGTTCCCCACAATGAGAGTTCACAAAAGTTCTTGAATTAGGGCTCTGCGTGCCATACGCTCGAGCGTAGGCTCAGATTTTCATAAAGCTTGCTGAGGGCTGTTACTGCTGGGGAGCGTTTTCACCTTTGGGATAGCTTTGGAAATCTCTTTGTTTCTCAGGAGCTTTTTCTGAAGGTGTGTTGCAGTGTAGCACTCGGATATTTGTTGTCTTCAATGCTTTGCAGTGACAGTGTAGCACAGCTTGATGGAGATTTGAGACTCCTCTAATAAGATGCAAGAGAAGGAGGAAAACCCCGAGGGTTTTTTGGAACAGAAGATGTTTTCTGTTCCTGCCACTAATCTCTGTTGCAGAATGAAATAGGAATGTATACTTTACATCTCTGTCAGGGTGTAGAAGGAAGCTGGCAACGGATGCAATCAAAAATGTTATTATCAAAACTCTCTAAGTATGTTGAAATTTCAAACGTAATGATATAGTTTTAAATACAGCTATTCAGACTGAGGCATGGTTTTGGGGTGCACATTGCACTTCCAAATTGTGCATTGGGATGGACCAGAGAGGAGTTTGGAGCAGACTGTAAGTGATGGGTACTGCAGTTGTGTGGCTGGAGTCTTCAGCCCTGTGATCTACGGTGACTGGGCATTAAATTGAGGTGTGGTTTTCTAGATTATGGACTTTGTGGCTGAGCACTTAAAAAAAGGTCCAGTTCCAAGTTAGCATTTTTCCTAATTAGTGCGTTTGTCCTGGCTTGTGCGTAACCAGCACGCATAGAAAGTGTGAATGTTTGGAGTTTGTCTAAAGCAGCTCTGGGCACAGCGAACACAAGGAAGCAGCACCAGATCTGATGCGCAGCAGCAAAGACTCTACCCAGTGCGAGAGGAGACAGAAAGCTTCCAGCCTTATACTTGGAGTAAGGGAACTGCGAGTAACCTTCACCCTTCTGACCCTTCGTCCTCAAGTGGAGAGGCTGCAGGTTGAGGATGTAGAAGCTCAAGTCCTTCTCTGAGCCAAAGGTGTGAAGCTGTTTATTTTCACTGGGGCAGTGTATATAGCGCAGGAGGCAGATGCTCGCCTGCTTAACCCAAGCACTCGCTGCTTATCTGGGCTCTGGCGAGTGTACAAGTGTTGTCCCTTCTAATCCCCCAACATTAAACAGTCCAGGCACCTTTCCCTGGCTGAGCCTGGGACTGCTTTAAAAACACACACACAGAGAAGCCAACAAAAAAGAAACACTTGCTTGCTTTGCCAAGTTTAAATGAAGACTAATGCCGTAGTGCTGCTTAATCTTGTTTTTCTTGCTATCTGATGGATGCTAACGTGGGATGGAATCAATCCCGGCAGCCGGTTATCTTTGCAGGGCCCCCATGTTGCTGAGCTCGGCATTAAAGTCTCGTGGGGGAGTTGATGTGCTATGAAGAGTCTGGAACTTTCTTGCTATGTGGCGAAGCTGCGGCATCCATCTTCCTTTGGGAAGGTGTCTCCAGGAATTGCCAGGCTGCTGCTGGACGTCCGAACAGAAATCCTGTTGGGCAAGGCGGGATATGTCTGTGCGAGTGAGAACAGGGCACAGTCAGGTGAACCTGGCGGAAATTTCTCCCTGGTCCCAGTGATGAAACTTAACTCCTTTCCTATCAGTTGCTCGTGTTTGAACTGGTTCTGCTGGGAACAGCTGCCATGGCCCTGATTCGCAGGAGGAGGTTTGGGCTCTGACTCACGACCTGCCACCGTGACTGTGCTGCCCCAAGTGCCCCCAGCCCTGGGCAGGGGTCCCTGCTGCTGGCAGGGCTGAGCTTGGCTGCAGTGAGTGAAGCAGGAGGGCTGGAGGAGCCAAACCCTCAGGCTAGAGCTTCATGATGACTGCTGCCTCCCTCCCTTGGATCAACGCTCTCCTTCAGCTCTGCTGGCATGAGGAAGGAGGCGGGAGGCTTCGCCGGTGCTCGGTTGTGCAACACCACTGAGCGAAGCCAACCCAAAGCCTCCCTCTCTTTCCCCCATGTTCCACTGCCCCTCTCCTTGCGTGGGAGCCAGGTTGGTTTGTTGTAGCAAACTTGGCCTGACCAACACAATTTTTTCATTTATTTTTCTGCCTAGCTGCTACTTTTATCTGGGCCTGAGGCAAAGGGGCTTGTCTTGCTAAGCAGTATTGTCAGTTGTGTCAGGATACCTTCCCTCGAGGTGAAGAAGTGCAGAAGTGTGTGTTTGCCGGAGAGCTTCGACTTCAATTTTGAAACCAGGTTTGGTCTTTTGAGCATGGGGGAAGGGAGGGGAGGAGAGCAGTAAAACTGAATTACTGTAAGGCTGGAGGATGGATTGTGTGAAGGCTTGTTTTAATCGGGGGAGGAAAGGCCAGGGTCTTTCCTGCTCTCTCCCTCAGCTGTCCCTGGTTAGCTGGTTTGCTTTTTAATAAGCATTGTTCTGCCTGGAGCCTGGGTCCAGCAGCAGGGAGTGTTAATTCTGCCTGTGACAGCGTGTGGACAGCTGGAACAGGAGGGGAAGCAGTGCCTTGGAGTGCAGGGCAGCACTTTTGCTTAGAAAACAGAACCCAAATGGGTCTGTTGCTCCAATTTGTGCACAATTCCAGCCATCCGCAGGCACGGTGAATTCTGAGGTGACTAACAACTGTGCTGTAACGCAGGCTCGGCTCTCCTGTTCCAGTGCACCTCCCATATCCTGCAGCCATGAGTTCGCAGGCTCCTAATTGCCTATGATGTAAGACAGCAGTAGATGAGGTTGCTATAAATTCTGGCTGCAGGTGTGGATTTAATGGCTGTGCTTCCCTTTAAGGGCTCATGGATAGCATGGATCCCTGCAAGTTACAACAGACCGAGTTGGACTCGGGCTAGCGCAGCTAAAAGAACCCATTTGTCTGTGCTTTTTAGAGCTGTTGCTTGCCGGAGGCTACCAAAGGACGAGGTGTCAGTGTTCACCTGGAATTGCCTTGGGAATGAGCTTGCTGTCCTCTAACAGAGCTCAGCCATGGTTCCAATTCTTTCCATCAACGTTCTCTCGTGGCTAAACTGGCCAGGTGTGAGAGTGCCACTGGAAGTGAACCTTTAGGCAGCCTGTGTGGACACAGGCACCTTTGTCTGAGGGTCTGACAGGTTTTTCTGATGACAAGAACAAGCCTGTGGTTCTAGTCCTTTTTACTTTTTATTCATGCTGGATTCTGGGTTTAGAAACCGTAGACAAATTATAATTATGGGTGATGGTCCTTGGCATACAAAATGCAAACTTTTGGAGGGAAAAAAACACCTCCTGAGGCAGTACTCCAGCTCGCTGTGGTGTGTGCACCTGTAGCTCAGATAATTAGGATGGTGCGTTCCCTAGCTCCCTTGAGAAAATGGGCATGGCTCACTTGGAGTTTGGTTTTGTGTATTTTTCTTCATTTTTGCACACATTCTTGCAGTCCAGGGCTTATTAAACATACCGGGGTGGTGCCTCATGAATTGATCTGAGGCCTCACGCTGTTCAAGTGCTAAGTTCCTGTTCTTGGATGTCCATTCCCAGCCCCTCCTTTGGGCTGGTGCTCCAGGACTGCATGGGGAGCTGAAACTGCTCCCTCATCCAGGTGAAAACTGAACCTCATTTTTTCTCTGGCTGAGTTTTCAGCTGGATCTGCCAGCAGATCTGACTCATTTGCTGGCTGTGGGATCCCTGGTGCAGATAGGAGAATGCAAGCCAGGTCCTGAAGGAAGGTGTTGCTGCCCTCCTCGGCAGCAGCCCATCTTTAAATTGGCTGAAAAACTGGTTGCGAAATCTCACTCTTGCTAAAAACCAGAGCTGAAGAAGGAAAGCAGGCGCCTCTCTGCGAGGCTGAGGCCAGCCCTGAGGAAGGAGCAGGGAGGGGGTGTTGGCCGAAGGACCCTTGGAGACATGGCTGAAGGCAGCAGAGCTCTCGCAGGTGTCCCTTCAGTGGTACGGCACAGGTGCTGAGCTAAATGTGGGGAAGAAAATGGAAATATGAGGCAAAGTAGTGCCTAAGCAGGAGAGATCAAGACAGGGGAGGTCTGGGGGGCCTCGAAGAGCAAAGGGTGAGAATTTTGTATGTATTTGGCCTACTGTGATGGAACTGTTAAACTAATGATACCCTTAGCTCCCTCGGGGGCTGAAAGCCCTGATTTAGGCATTTAAGCATAATTGCAGCCCAGCAGAACTGTGTATCAGGCTAATGCTCTGTTCTCTTGCTTCCCCCGAGGCCAGAGGAGGCAGGAGCCATTCCCACTTCATTAGTGTGGCAGCAGGGGGACTGTCTCAGCTCTTTTGCTGAAGTTAATAATAAAATTAAACTAATTGTTATGCCTATTTGTGGAGAAGAAAGTGTGGCTTCTGGGATGATTTATTTATTTTTCTCCCGATGCCTGTCTGGCTGTGACCGGTGTTGGAATGGCAGGATGGGAACCCCAGCTCTCCCCCCTCGGAGCACAGATGTGGCTCGGGAGCAGAGCCGTGACTCGGGAGTGTTTTCATCTGTGTGTGCCGAGGCACAGTACACAAACTGTTAAATTTCCTCCCCTCAGCTCCCAAATCCATCCCTCCAGTCCATGCCAAAGCATGCGTTCTTCTATCAAGACCATATGTACGCCAAGACCAGGGTTCTAAAGTCAAGGTGTTTTTGAAATACTGGAGTGCAAATTAAGTATCTGAGTAATCTTAACTGTCTTCTTAAAAAAAAAAAAAAAATTCTCTATCAGCCTCATATATAACTCAAAAGATTAATGGAAGGCTAAACTTTGATCCAAGTCCAACAGCTGATACCAACCATGAGACTTTCCAGGCCTGAAAGCAAAATAGAAAAATCCAATAAAAAAGACCTCCTTCTCCATCTTTGAGGCACGCAGCCTCTTGGCCATGGTTTGGGCTAATACTGCTATTTTTTCCTCAGTTGCTTAACCTCTTCTTGTGTCACCTTTGTCCTGTGCCACTGGACCTTACCTAGAGCAGTTTGAGTAAATTAGTGACATTATTTAGGGTGTTTTGTAGCTTTGTAGGAAACACATCTACCTGGTTATTGAGGAAGGCTATCAGGATGTGGGAGATCCGCTGTCCGCTCCGGGACTCAGTCGCTGTCTCGTTTGCTCGGTGTTGTTTGTTTTTCCTGCCATCTGCCACCCGAGCAAACACTTGCTGGGTATTTTGACAAAAATATCAACTTTCAGGTCTTTAAGGTCCCTTCCAATCCAAGCCATTCTGTGAAAAGTGACGTGCCTATAGAAATTGCTGCACAATTGATAAGGGACTTTAGTCCCCAGAATTGCTCTTTGGGTTCATCACTGATTCATGGGGGATTTAAATGGTGTGAAGCAAGAAAAAAGCTCCATGCAAGGCTGCCTATAAAAATATACCTTACCTAAAAAGAAGTAAAAATACCAATTGAATCCTTAGGTGGGAGTCTGCGTAGGAAGCACTTGGATGTGGCTTAGCACTGCTGGATGTGGGTGCCAGGCATGGGTATGGGCAGAAATGTGGAGGCATTGCTGAAATCCAGGCTGAGGATTGCAAAGTTTGAGCAACTGTAATTTCTCTCCTTTATTCAGGAGATCCTTATCCTTCTGATAAGGATCTGGAGGGTGCGCTTTCATTTGTTTAAAATGTAATAAATAAATATGAACAGAACATCAAAGGCTGCTTTTTCTTGTAATTTTTAACTGCCTCTCCACTCAGTGTTTCTGTGGATCCCTTGGCGTCCGTTTCATTGTGTTCTGACCCGTTTGTGTCTCTCACACTTGGTTTATAGGGTTACTGTCAGCAAACTGATTTTTCTGGGGTTTTCCCTTTCACGTGTGTTTTTTGGGGGATTGAGAAAATCCCAGGCGTATGGGACTGCTCGGCAGAGTTCCGTGCGTTTCCTAAAAGCACATGCAAAATCCCTTTGAAGAATGTAATTTTATTGCTTACACTCACGAAATCCTCTCTTTGGTGATGCCATAATTCCAACACAAATGCTTAATTACGGTATTTTTTACAAAATCCCCAACCCTTCTGTAGCTGCCCGGCTCCTTATCTCCAGCCCTCGGCTTCCTGTGATTTAGTAACACACAAACTGCAGCTCCAGTGCTCGAGGTGGAGAAGAGTAAAACGGGAGCACTTGAATGTTTTTTGCCCAAGCTGTGATTACAGCCCGGCGTTTCCCGGTGCTCGAGCCCTCTCTTCGGAGTGTAATTAGGAACACATTGATTCTTATTGCAGCTGGCAGCTGCTCGCTATTGCCTTTTTCAGCTTCTGACCCCCATAGTCCCGCTGACCTTTCCTGGGGTTAGTCGTAGGCCCTTTTCATTGTGATGGGCTCGAAGTGGCTCATGTGGAGTTGATTATTTCCTTGCTTGTCTGGCCTTTTTGGTGCCATAACTCCAAGTCACTTCCATTTTTTTCCCCTGCTTTTGGCTGACCACAGTGAAAGGAAATGCTTTTGCTGGCGACAGGATCGGTTTGCACGCTTGACTGACTCGATTGAGACCCTGAAAGGGGGGGAGGGGGAGGGTAATGAACACCGTAGGTGCTGCATTTGCTTTTTAAAGGTTGATGTTAATGATTGAGTGGTCATTAAGCATTCATAAAAACGAGGCTTCGGCCGGCTCCGTTGCCTTTTGGCACTCGGAGCCCCGCGGGTTGGCACTGGGAACGCGCCTGCCGCATCCCGCGTGGCTTTAGGGTGGCTTTAGGGTGGCTTTAGGGTGGCTTTAGGAGCAGCGCGGTGAGCGTTCACCGCTGTCAGCTGCACTGCCGAGGTGTCCCGGCCCCGAAACACCGGGAATGGACCGGGGAGGTCAGTCCGTGAAGCCGTGGGCAGGCTGCTGTGGCTCCCGGGCTAGACCCCGCTCCTCCCAGCCCAGAAAGCTAATGAAGTCTATGTGCCAGCTGTTACACTCATTTTGCCAGACCCCAGGAGGACAGCATGAAGACAGTCAGTGATCAAAGGCTCTGGAGATCACTGAGGAGCCGAGCGGCAGGAATGTCTGATTGCTTTCTCTTGGAATGCCACAGGCTTCAATACCTCCTTTTTTTCTTTTTTTTTTCTTTTTTTAAGGTGTCTTGGTGTGAGATTTAATGATCTAACTCAGCTTGCTCACGCTGAAGCCAGAGTATTTTAGTTAATTCAAGGGGGTTCATTTGCTCTAGATTTAGGTGGTTTGAAAATTTGTGGGTTTTGTTGTACGGATGGCAAGTTAAGATGAAATTTTTCTTGGTAATTCTAATAAATGACCTAGGGAAAAAACCAGTTTGCTGTGCTTTGGGTGTTAAATCACATATGGCATTATAAAGTGAGGTGGGATGAATCAATTTTGAGTTGCTGCTGTTTAGGAAAAATGGGAAATCTGTATATCCAAGGCTGGTATACTCCAGAGGGCTGTCACGATGCAGCTGGTGGGCAGTGCCGCCCCTGGGGCAGCGGCGCTCAGTCACTTTTTCCTTGGGCTTCTTAGCAAAGGCCGTCAGCTCCTGGAGGTGGAGTGGGCAACCTGAATAACTCCCTCTGTTCCTGAACATGCTGTTTCCTTCCTCCTCCTCCTCCTTCTGCTCTACCCAGCGTTTATGGGACCTGGAGCGTTTGGGTAGTGCAGAAACTCTTCCTCACTTAGCTGTTCCTTGTGGAACAGCTCACTGAAGGTTGGGAGGGTGTTGGAGCAGGGAGTGATGGAGCAGGAGTGCAGTAACGGACCGAGGTGGGGTGGTGGCTGTTGGGAAGGGAGGTCCTGGTGTTGTCCTGCCAGCTGGTCTGAGATGGCAGGAAGATGATTCAGGCAGCTAAACTGAAATGGGGATGAGATAATGCTCTTTTCATAGTGGCTCTGCCCTCAGCTGCAAGGGTGGAGAGGAGAAGTTCACGGTCCAGTAAATAAGTGGGGCAGGATCTCGGCTGTGTTTGGAAGGGCACTGGAGCTCGGCACCATGGGAATGCATGGAAAACAGCGTTTTGTCATCTTTTAGAGTGTGAAACCTTATTTGGGGGCAAACATGGGTAGGAGTGAGTTAATTTGGTGAGGGTTAAGTCACAGTGCCAGGACCAGACCTGTGGAGCTGTACATTGAAGACTACTGGTTTCTGGAGAAACAGCGACAAGCGTGAAGCTTTGGGAAGAGACGAGAGGGTCACTGCCAGGGCTGCAGAAATCCCGGCTGGTCTGGTGCCTGTGTCTTCCCATCTTGGCTCAGGAGGGTGCTTCAGTAAGGACAGGCTGCTCCCCGGTCCGGGATGGCCTATGTCCATCCTGGTGAGGTCTCCAGGCCGCGACAGCTGTGTGACCGTGTGCCAGCTGCCCTGCAGCACCCTGTGTGCCAGGCTGGTGTGCCAGTCTGGCACTGGGGACAGCCCTGCTCCTGTGCTGGGAAACCTCTGGTGCTCTTAAGGAAAGTTAAACCATCCCTTCGCCTCTGTTTGGGGTTAGTGTACGTGGTTTATTTTCTTGCCTGCGCATGGCATTCCAAAGGTTGCGGGGCTGAAACTGGGAGCTGCTGGACGCCTGTCCCCACAGCTCTGTGCTGAGGGGTTCCTTTCATAAAGGGTCTGTGACAAATGAGGCACACAGCTAGAATTATATCATGTGCAGAAATACTTCATCTTACTAATTACATCCAGAAGTACCAGGCACACGTTTGTGGGCACCCCTGTGTGTGCAGCATGCTTCCGAGGGGCAGGCATCCCTTGGAATGGTCGGGATGACCCCTCCCCCTGACACAACTCCGTTATCTTCCTTGTTTCCCTTGATTCAGGAGCAATAACTTACTTTAGAGCTGACAGGGAGGTCAAGTGCTGCACGAAGATAACTGGAGGATGACTTTAGGTGAAGAGGTCTGGGTGGAAGTGGGAGAAATGTGGCCTTTGCCATGCTGTGCCTTTCTGCTGGGCTGGAGAAATGGCCGGTGAAAGTGAAAAGTGCATTTTCCTGATCCACGAAAACCATGGCTGTCTCTATTCAACCTTGAATATTACTTATATGAATAACTGCTCTTTGAGTTTAAAATGCTCAGACAGTGACACCTCTTACTTCAAAATAACTTTGGCTATTTGATCCACAAGTGATGCAGATTCATCCTCCCAGTCGAGGAACAGTGGGCAAAGTTTTTCTGGGCAGAGCTCATCTTGGAGTCTAGGACGCTAAAGTGGAGCCACATCTAACCAAGGTGCTCCTCTTTCAGATCCCAGCTGGTCCCCAGTGGCTGGTACTTGCTATCAAAATGGGAGCTGAGGGTTATTGAAAAGATGGCAAAGGGGAAGGGTCGTGTTTTTCCATCCCTAGGGCTTTTTTAATGCAATATTAAAGAGGCAAAGTTTCTCCACAGGCTTTCTAAAGACCAAAAAACTACAAGCTGCTGTCTTGCCCTCTTCTCTGTATTTAGCAAGGGGCTTCTGGAGTGTCACCATCTGCAGAAGAAAAAGAAAGAAGCATTTTTGGGTTGTGTTGTGTTGCTGGGTCTTATCTTCCCGTGTTCCGAAATCTACCAGTGAGCAAGATGTTTCTGCCATCCCTTCAGAAGCAGATGTTGGAGAAACTTCATTCAGATGCCCGAGTGTTGATGCTGAACAATCCTACTCCAGTTAAAGCCAATACTTTTCCTTTCCCCCCCCCAGTCAAAGAACTTTGGTCTTTGTGGCTCGCTGTGTGTGCTCACTGCTTCACAGTTGATCTTACCACTCCACAAGCCTGCAAAAGCCAAACTGGTAGGTCAAAAGAGGAGTAGCTGTTGACACTGGCAGTGAGGAACATGTAAGGAGAAAGATAAACAGAGGGAAATCAGAGCCTGGATAAAGTAGATCTCCAAAGATAAAGTTTAGTTAAAGATAATGAGCTGGCCTTGTTTAAAAAGACAGCTGCAAAATAACCCAGTAGCTCCATGTGCTGGGGTTAAAGTTGACCCAGAATATACGTTTCATTGCTTTTGATAAATAAATAGTGGAGGGAAGATTTGGCAAAAAGCAACATTGCCCCCAGCCCTCTTCAGCAAAGTGTTTGATGTTAACAAGTTCTCTGGGTGTTTACTTTGTCCTCTGCGCGCGCTGGTGGAGCGGCGCTCCTGCCCTTGAACCGAGGGAGAATTCAAATAAACCAACCCCTTCGGCACAGCTGGGCTCTTCTGCCATCTGCGGCTTCCCAAAACAGCCCCGGCTCGCCTTGGGAACCAGCCTGGGCCACAGGATCGCCGGGTCTTCCCAACAGCTGAAATAAATTTGCTGCATCAGATAAAACTGCCCAGAAACGGGAGCAGAACTCGACAGCATTTCTTGCTGCGCTCTCAAGCTGTCAGTGTAACCCGGAGTGCAGTTTGCAGTGGCAGTGAGCAAACGGCTCCATAAAATCCAGAGTGATTCTTTAATTACGACCGGAGGCTTTTCCTGATGCTTAATTTGCATATATATTTTACATGATGCTGCGATGATAAAATATGGTTATTTTTAAATAAACCGCAGGAATAATTTTGCTGTTGATATCTGGATCCAGCTTCTTGGAAAGCACGTGGCTCTGTGAACACTCAATATTAAGTGGGACGTACTCCTACCAAGCATGTGTATTGCTGCACTTGTTTCTGTGCTCAAGTAAAACTCCCAGTTATTGTGTGTGTGTTGGATACGTGTTTATATACACAGCTGATAGATGAGATGTTTAAAGTATATGTTGAGTGTTATCAGCAGTGGAATGGTGTGGCCGGGCTGATAAATGAAGTAACTGTGCTAAATGAGCTCAGATCTTATCCATCATAACATTACACAAGGCCAACAGGACATTTACGTGAACGGCAGCTGTAGATTTATTGTTTTCTTGGAGAAACCAGGGTTTGATTGAGACTCAGAGTGTCAGAAATTACTCACCTCGTGCAAGTCCGGTTGCTGGTTCCATGATTTAGTTTGTATTTTGCTGGTTTAACAATTTATTGTAGAGTCATTTAGGTTGGAAAAGGCCTCTGGGATCATAGTTAGTTTGTGTTTTGCTGGTTTAATGATGTAGTTTTTATTTTTGATGATGAAGGTGAGGTCTTATGTAGCCGAATGGTCGTGTGTGATACAGCCAAGGAAAGGACTGCCCTCTCTAGAAGCAGCCATGGAGATAAAAGTGGATATAATGGCTGCCCCAAGAGGATAGAGGAGAAAGCACCACTTGTTTGGGAATAGAAATGAGAACAAGACTAATATTGGTGGTTTTTTCATTGCTATGGTTTGCCTGTAAAGCCCAGCAGAAGGAGCCAGCAGATGACAGGTCTCAGCGAGCAGGTTTCGAGCAATTGTGAGCGGTAGCGGCATCGCAGCCATAGATTCATAGAAACTTGTAAAACAAGTGCGGCCTGATGATAGATGGTCAAATGATTATTGTTTGCAAACAATATTATCTCCAATAGATAAGCTGTTTACTTTGGACTCCAGCTCCTCTGGGTGGAACGGAGTCTAATTTATCAAGGCAGAGCGGCTCAATGCGGATGCCTCATGCCCCAGCTGCGGAAAAACTCTTACGTTAAGAATAGTACTTGGAACCACAGTGAAGTTCAGCTCTAACTCACTTTTACAGATGGTTTCTATATTGCAAAGAATATTGGCTGTTTCCTGGTTGTGCCTTTTTTTTTTTTTTTTTAAACCCCAAACACTTTGTTGTAAGAGAGTTAAAAGACGAACTCCTGAAACTCACAGTAGACATGTGCCTGTTTGTTTTGTAGCTGTTTCCGTGCCTCGTCTTAGTCTGGAGCTTCGGGTTTTCAATTTGGATAATCTGGCGCTATGCATCCAGCCCCCGGGCGCTTCCAGGCACTGCTCCTCATCACTGCCACCGGCCTTGTCACTGCCACCAGCACAGGTAAGGCCTCACCCAAGCTGGGGGACTTGGAGGTTTTGGGGGTTGAGCCCAGACTTTGGCACAAACAACACTTGGGAGTGCATTTCGAAGTGGCCAACTTTATTGGATATTGTCAATAATCTGCTTTTAAGGAAGCATGGAGCACTGAAGCCCAGCCTTACACTCAGTATATGACTTTGCTTGTGTCTGGCTCAAAACAAGTGCCAGAACATGGAAGACTCTGGGCTACGTGGGTTTGTTCCTGGGGATCTCCATGGATTCAGCTGGACGCCGATTCTGCTGCATACAGCGCATCTTGTGTTCCCAGGGGTCGGGAGGGGTTTGGATTTGTAGGGGGAGAGGGGAATCAGCCCTTTGAAATGCGAAAGCTGATGCGTGGCTGCAGTTGGAACAGCTCTGGTGTTAAAAAAAAGAAGAGGGATGGTTTTAATTGACACATCTGCTCTGTGTAGTCAGCTTGTCTTAACGTAACCACACAAAAAAGAAGCTTTTACTACTTTTAGCACTTCATAGCCAATCGTTATAAGCAAATGGGATAAATTTTATTTTTCAAGCAGTCATAGGAGATAAATTCCAGCTGCAGGGTCACTGCTACCAATTTTGCCTTTTACGCCAAGCACAGTGTTGGTGTCAGAAGTAAGGGCAGGGGCGAAGATGAAAGTAGCAGTATGATTTCATAGCAATTGGTGGCGAGCAAACTGAAAGGTCAGTGCTTCCCTCTTATCCCTGGAAATTCAAACTGAACTAATAGGAAAAACAGTTTTCTAATTAAAAGCTAAAAATTTACATCTGGAGTCCTGCAAAATGCTTGGATACCATTTTTATGGATTTCATCTTTTTTTGTTAAGTGAAGCCACACTTTAATTTCCAGTTTTATTTTATGTTTATGCAGATAGTTTATGGTTCAGTTAAAAATGTGCAGTTTCTCATCTGAAACTCATAACCAGAGCTGGGATGGACTGACTTGAGAAGAAAAACATGAACCCAGGGCCCCACCTATAAGAAAACTGTCTCTGACTTGGATGTCATTTAATATCATCTTGACCCGTACTATCTGGAATTCCTTAGATCCTTTACAAACTAGAAGTTGTTTTTCCCTGCCAATGTGTCTATTTTTAATTTAGTTTTTTTCTCCTAATTTGTATTGCTAACCAATTAAGTGTTACTGGTGTTAATTGCCTTTTGCTTTCTCCCTTCATGCAAAATCTTTAGTGGAGAATTCAATAGAAAACAAATGGAAATACTTCCCAGTGTTTCATTGGCCAGAATAGGAAAAAATCTCTTCCAGCAAGCAGGAATTTTCTTCTGGCAAATAAATGGATTCTCATAACCAAGTTCTGTGGAATTGAACCTTTTATTTATTAGCGGCTCTTCCTGTTTCTGTTCATCTTTACTCAGTAAAGATAATGGATGCCCAATTCATCATCCTTGTCCTGATGAAGTCCATGTATTTGGAATTAGCAAGAGCCTTTGCTGTTCGTCCAGCTTTTTTTATCCGGCTATTTTTAATTAGTTCTGCAGACTCGGAGACGGTTCTGTGTAAATACCTGGCAGGCTCCTGCCATTTCTAGCATTTTACAAGTCACGTCCGGGCCTGCTTCATATGGGACAGATCAGCTACAGCTGCGTGTTCCTGTGCTCCGTCTCTTCAGGTGACGGGTGCTGCTTTCCTCCGGATAAATCCAGTGGGTTTGCAGTTTTTGCCGGCCTGGCAAGTGTGACGCCTCTGCCTCATGCACACTTGGGGATGTGCCTCCCCCTTGCTGCACCTACCTCTGTTTAATTGCTGTTACCCCCTTTGTGGGGTTTATATCTTGACGTTTTCCCAGTGTTTGAGAGTGAGCAGGAATCTGAGTTCCTCTTGCCAAGGAAAAGGCAACACTTGCTTGAATATCGCTTGCAACTCGGAGTTGAGAGACCCTTTGCGTGGTGAGCCTGTCATACCAGTCAGCACATTGTTAACCTTATCACCTTGTCCATGCAAAATTCTGGTCTCTAACTCAATATATATATATTTTTTTCCTTCTAGATTTAACTCCCCGTTTTATTTCTGAGCCCTCGTCTACTGTCCAGAAGTCTGGTGAGCCCGTCCAACTCCGCTGCTCTGCCGAGCCCTCCACAGCTCGCCTTTCTTGGCTGTTTAATGGGGAGCCTCTGGACAGCAGGGTGGGAGAAGTGGAAATCCAGTCAGGATCTTTGACAATCGTGTCCCTGAGCCCGGCGACGTGTGGGCGCTATCAGTGCGTGGCGAGCAGCAGCGTGGGCGCCGTGCTGAGCCGGCCTGCCACGGTGTCCATGGGCAGTAAGTTCATTTGCTTTTCTGTTCTTTGCTCCTTGCCAATTCCTTCTTTGAGTTTTAGAAAACACCTAGATAAAAATGTTTTGGGGTTTTTTTTTCCTCAGCGAGTTCATAGAATATGATGGATTGTACACTTCTTGCCTTTTTTTAATTCAATCATCTGCGACCTGTCAGGTGATGCAGCCCTGGAACAGATTCCCCAGAAAGCTTGTGGATCCCCATCCCTGGAGGCTTTTAAAGGCTCAGCTAGACCAAACCATACCTGATGGATTTAGTGTTGGTGCCAGCCTCATTTCGAGTTGAAGGACCTCAAGGGTCTCTTTCAGCAGACAGAAATATTATTCAATTAAATATCATTCATTTCCATGAATTGGCCTGAAAATAAAAGATTCCCAAATGCTTCCCTTCACAAAGGATGGTGAAAGAGCAGCTGAGCTGCCACGCCATTGCAGAAGCGTGCTTGAGAGTTGAGGAGAAATCTGTGGGAATTATTGCCTGGGAAATAAGTGGGAGCTGCAGATTTTAATTTTCATGTGATTTGATCAAACCAGTGTTGATGTTCTTCAGGTGAGGACAAGTCTTCTCTCTTCTTAGGGACAGTTTCCCTTCTCTTAGTTGCACTGGTTCTTCTGATCAATCTTTGCCTTGATGCTTGATCTGTAAATTATTTGACCTCAAGGGACTTGGAAGAGGAAGGACAATGTTTTCCACATGGAAAGGACGATATGGCGCTGGGAATGGGAGTACAATATTCCTGCAGGAGCATGATTTGTCTGCTTGGGATCTCTGGGCTGTCTGAATCAGGTCTTTGTCAAGCACGGTTTGAGTGATTTCTCTGGAAGGGTACCTCATCTATGGAGCATGTCCAAAATCCCCTTGGGAGGAAAATCTCTTAAAAGTGTTTTGGTAAAGTATTGACCCATGGCCAGCCCCTCTCAAGAGAGCTCCAAGGGTGGCCAACATAGGAAAGCTTCACAACCTCAAAGAAGTTTGAACATGGAGGGAGTAGAAGAGCAGCTTTCACACTTCGCTCCTCCCTTGGAGGTTTTGGCAGCACACGGGGAGGTGCTGGGAGCTCTCTGCCTGCCTCATTATCAGCACAGAAAGACAATTCCATGTTTTTATGGGCAGTGTGAATTGTCTTCTGTAGTGCCTGCAGAGCCCGTGAGGAGTCCTGCAGCCTTCCCAGTGTCTCTGCTGGCTTTTCTGGGAGCAGTTGAGGGGATGTAGGAATTCTTTTTTCTCCTCACTCTTCCCACATAAAAGCTGGTGCTTTTTGTAGTAAGGAAGTGGATGAGGAGGGTTTGTGCTATTATGGGCTGCAGGATAGACCAGGCCTGTTGATGTGAATGTCCAAAAGCTGCTCCAGAGAAGACAATCAGCATGAAAGCAGCTGTATTCTGATCACAAGTACTGAGCTTACTGCCCTTCCCCTCTCCCAAGCCGTGGCTGCCCTTACCCTGTTCCCAACTCTCTGCAGGTTTAGCTGACTTTGAGGCCTTGGTGACGGCGGCTGTTGCAGCAGAGGAAGGAGGCACAGCTCTCATCAGGTGCAAGGTGCCAGAAAGTCACCCCAAAGCACAGGTTCGCTTCCAAGTGCGGGGGAAATGGCTGGAACAATCAACAGGTGAGGTGTTTTGTGCAATACGAGTATCCAACAGCTTGCCTGGAGGGTTTTTTTTGAACCTAAAGGAAAAAAATCCTCTGGAAACTTGCAGAACTTCCTGTGCAAATCACTTTATCTAAACCTACCCTTGGAAATGAATCTCCTTTGCATGGTGATTTCTTTGTGATCTTATATTTAGAATAAATAGGTATAGCTGACAAATTAATGTAAAAAATTACAAAAAAGGAAAGCATCTTTTGAAACTAAATTAAATTTAATCCTCTTTTCGCCTTCCCCACTTGTTTAGACAACTACCTAATTCTTCCATCTGGAAACCTGCAAATTTTGAATGTATCTTCAGAAGACAAAGGATCCTACAAGTGTGCAGCGTACAACCCAGTTACTCACGAGCTCAGAGTAGAACTCACTGGAAGGAAGCTCACAGTCACACGTGAGTATTCAGTTCAGCTTTCCAGAATTAATACAGCTCAAACAGAATAAATAACATCCCTAAGACATATCAGTGCCTCCAGCACCACATTATGTAAGATCTCTCCTGCATTCTTTGCCCATTCAGTTCTTATTTCCCCTCACTGTGGAGGACCAGCGTGACTGCTTTTCAAATCCCAGAAAGTCACCCTTGGGAAGGGAATACTGCTAATACTTCTGTCCCCAAATCTATTTTGGAGCAGGACTTCTGGAAGACAGGGTTACAACATCTTGCTCAGTCCTGAGTGCAGTGTTTGACACTGCAAGACATGGAGGAAGACAGAGAACAGGATGGGAGGGTGTGGTTTAAAAGCTTGGTTGGTTCCTCCTGCAAGGAAGGGCTGAGAGAATTGGGATTGTTCAGCCTGTAAAATACAAGGTTTAGGGGTGACCTGATTGTGACCTTCCAGTACCTGACGGGAGCCTACAAGAGAAACAGAGAGAGAGGGCCTGGAGTGACAGGACAAGGGGGAATGGCACTGATAGAGAGTAGGCTTAGAGTTGATATTGGGAAGAAATTCTTCCCTGTGAGGGTGGTGAGGCCCTGTGAGGCTCTCTGCCCAGAGAAGCTGTGGCTGTCCCGTCCCTGGAAGTGTTCGAGGCCAGGTTGGACAGGGCTTGGAACAACCCAGTCCAGTGGAAAGTGACCAGACCATTCTGTGATGCTATTCTATGATTCATCTCCTTTCCTCCAGGCCCTTCTTCAGGTGGCTCCCACATCCTTCACCCGCTGGCTCCCCAGAGCCTGGCAGTGCCCCGGCACAGCGCCCTGACCCTGGAGTGTGTGGTCAGTGGGTCGGCTGCAGCCCCCATCCGCTGGGTTAAAGACGGCCGGGATGCGCTGAGGCCAGGCAGGTGGCAGCTGCTGCACTCTCACCTGGTGACGGAGCGGCTCGAGGCATCGGACGCTGGGAATTACTCCTGCGTGGTGGGAAGTGACTCCGGAACAGTGAAATACGTTAACTATTCGCTTACTGTACTTGGTAAGAAGTAAAGACATTTTCACATCCAGGCAACAAATGTTCCCTTCATCTACCTGCTGGTTTTGGCGTCTGCTTCCAAACAGCCTCACATTCTTTCTCAGCCTTAAGCATATTAAAATAAAGAATACAGATCTGCTTATAATGACCATAACCCATCATTTCTCCCAAGTTCAAATCCATAATTATTTATCTCTTCAAACCATTTGCAGTCTGAAATAATGAAACAGTGCAGAATAACAAACTCTGAGGGAAGAACTGATCCATTTATTTTCCTACAGAGTGCCAGTGTCAGTAATGTGCCGGGGACCAGATTTGCTTCTTTTGAGGTTGTATGTGAACAAAAAGCTGGCGAGGGGAGGTGATATGTTTGGATGAGAACATAAACAAAAGCAAAAGAAACATAATGATGTATTTGGCCTCTTCTGTTTGGCTGCTGGTTGTTCCTCATCTCCCCTTTCCGTTGTAGCAGATTTTCCTGGTATTTGAGTTTTTTTGCATTCCTGACAGATTTTGTTTAGGTTTTAAAGCATGTATGTTGGAGTTACTCAGAAAACAGGGTGTTGATGCACAACACACCTTTTTTGGGGGGATGTCACTGATGAATTGTTTTGAAAATAGAAGTGTTTTATTTACAAGATGAATGCAAACATGTGGCTGTTGGAATAAAAGGGAGAAACCATTCAAATAAGCCCATGTGTGGGAAAACCAGCTTCGGGCTGTGCAGTTTGTGGTGCTTGCTCAGCCTTTGGATGCGATAAGCGTGTGTAATGTTTCACAGCAGTTTTTTCAGGGCTTAGTCTAAGTAAAATAATTTCCCTTTTCAGAACCGCCCTCACTCTCCAGGGGACTGCAGGATGAAACCGTGGCTGCCGGAGCCACCGTCCATTTCTGGTGTGACATTCGCGGCACCCCTGCTCCAAGCCTCACCTGGCTCCACAACGCGGCTCCTCTCCGTCCCTCCCCACGGCATTTGCCCACGGGAAGTCGCCTGCAGATCTGCGGGGTCACCCTGGAGGACTCTGGCTTGTACCAGTGTGTGGCAAACAATGGAATTGGGTTTGTGCAGTCCACGGGGAGACTCCGTGTCCAGCCAGGTGGGAGCACTTGCAGCCCTCAAGAACGCACATTAAGCATTTATACCTTAAGCTTTATTAGTTTGTGTATTAATTTGTTTCTGACCACTAATCTCACAAAGAAGGGGCTTTCAGCTGGATTTTAAGAGATGTAGGGATTTCTGGGCTGGTGTGGCTACTCGATACTTAAAACCTGGATTATCAGCCGCAATCAAATCAGCTTATGATTGGATTTGATGCGATTTATTCTCAAATAGAATCAGGCTCCTGTTGTGTTGGATGAGCTGGTGCTCCAAGTAGTATTGGCTGCTGAGTAGTTAAGCCTGTTCCATAATCAAGTTTACACAACAATCATCAGGTTTGGGGTTAATGCACACTTCCCCTCTCTCAGATTGGCAGGATCAGGTACCAGTAGTCTTTTTTGATCTCTTTTCAGTCTAAGATACCTTCTAATACCCAGAGAGGTTGATTTCTGCTAGCACAAGGATGTTGGCAAGAGTGTTGCTGTCCCTTTTCTCTCCCTGTCATGCGTAGCTGAAGCTTTGAACATCTCTGGACCAGTTATGGTTGGTGTGAGCTGTGCAGAGCCTGGCTGAGCAGAGATTTTGTGGCCAGCTCGTGTGTGGAGTGGACTAAGCCAGTCTTGCCTCCGCTGTGTTCCTCACTGACAGTCAAGTTTTTGTCATTTAGGGAATTTAAAATGTGGCTTGAGTGTAGGTTTTCATCAGCCTTCTCTAAGGAGGAGTCTGTGCTGATCTCTTCGGTCTGGAATGGGAGTCTGGAGATGCTGCGTAGAGAAGAAATAATTGTTAAAATGGTTGAAAAGAACCACATGTGATTTTTTAAAATCATATTGACTTGTTCTGGCATTAAGTGTCATTTCCCTTAGCCGAATTCATTCTTTGGTTGTATTTCCCCCAGGCAAAGACTCTGTCCCCATCATCGTCTCTTCCCCGGTGAACACCACCGTGGTGGCTGGCGGGGACGTGACCCTGTCCTGCAATGCCACCGGCCTGCCCGCACCTCTGATCCGCTGGTACGACAGCAGAGGCCTTGTGCTCAGCCACCCCGCTCAGCTGCTTCACCCCAAACCTCAGAGGCCTCCCCCAGCAGGGACAGAGCCCTCCTGCCTCTCCGTGCCCCAGGTGGGCTGGGGCTCCCTGCGCCTCAGGAACGTGACCCCTGAGCGTGCCGGGGAGTTCCGCTGCGAAGCCATCAACGAGCACGGCTCTGCCCTGTCCACTGCCTTCCTGACAGTCGGTAAGTTGAAGCCCCAAACTGCCCTCTTGGCTCCCTGATTTAGGTGAGAAATGCCTCAAAATAAGAAATGAGTGGCAGGTGGGTGGGGTGGAGTCTCAGGGGAAGGAAGCAGAGGAGTGTTGGTTGTCATCATGGACCAGGTCCTCCCTCCCACCGTAGGCAAAGGAAAAATGCTGTGTGCATGGCATGGACTTAGCATCTTATATGTGATAAAAACTATCTGAGGGTGGTATTTTTTATTTATTTCTTGAAATTGCTGCTAGGAATAGACAGGACTTACACTAAAGCAAGGTGGGAAAGAGCCTTTCCTCACACTGGAATATTATGTGACATTAATAACGGGTTTGAGCTCCCCCAAGTTCCCTTCACAAGAATTGAGATACAGATTTTTAGTTACATGAAGTTACTTAAGTTTCTCAGCTCTTTCAGCACCTTGCCTTAGTTAATTTTGCTGAATGCCAGGGAGATTTCAGGTCAGTGGGATTTAATATGTGGCCCCATATTTAAAGTTCTTTGGTTAGAGTTTAAAACTCCTGTAAATAACATGAAAAGATGCTTAAAGGTTCACTTAGGGGGAAAAAAGAAAGAAGAAACCTCAAGAAAGTGATCCCATCATGTAGTTTTATAAATCAGTTATTTTTGGACCTTGCTGAGTGGAAACACGAAACTAAATATCATCCCAGAATTCAGCCTGTGTTAAAGAGAAAAATCCCACTGCTTTGCCTCAGAATTTTATGGCAGTGAATTCAATTTTAATGCTTTGTTTATTAACTTTTATCGGTTTCTAATACGTTGTACTGGCTGCTGATTATGGTGCAGAGGGTGGTTAAGGCATTTGGTTTTGATATAAAAGTCCCTGAGGACTTTCTGGGAGCTGTTAGGGGTTTAGAACAGCTCCCAGCCATGCCAAAGACATGCTCAGACACTCAGCTGTTTAATGAAGAATTCCTGCCAGGTGACACTTCCGAAGCACCTGAGTGACTTCAGCTGGGATTCCAGTGCATTTCTTTGGGAGAAGGATCAGCTTAAGCACCTCTCAGCCTCAGTACCTGGTCCCCTAATTTGCCTTGTCCCAGTACACAGTAAGAGAGCCCACTTGGCTGAAAAATGTATCTTTTTTTTTTTCCTTCTGCTGGATCTGTTCCAGGCTGTGATTCATTGCATGGTCTTACAGCAGGCAGGACAACTTCAGCTGCCATCATAGTGAGAAACCACCAAAATGTAAAATGATGCCTCGGGATCTCGTACCCACGGCCCTCCCTTTTTTGAGTCTTTTTTAGACAGTTGTGGGGCTGGCCTGCATGGCAGGAGCTTCCCAGAGCTGCTGAACACAAGGTTAAATCTCCAAAATAACTTCATCTAATGGAAATGATGGAGAAAAATACAATGCAGGCAGTCTGAGTAGCAGGAGAGGGGGTGAAAAACACAAGAAGGGGCATTTAGTCTACGCAGGTGGATGTTTCAGGGGCGAACAGGCTGAAGTTGCTCCTGCAGGAACCTTAGAGAAGCTTTGAGAATTCCTAAGGTGATTTGAAACACTTGCCAGGTGTGGGTGAGCTCACTGATGTGCTGCCTTCAGGTTTTCAGAGGGCTCTCCCAGCCTGTGCTGAGGTATTTGGAGAGCTGGCAAACAGGGAGGATCCTCTGGCCTGGTGGAAGGTGTCCCTGCTCATGGCAGTGGGGTGGAACTGGATGGCCTTTAAGGTCCCTTCCAACCTAAATCATTCTAAGATTCTATGAACACATTGTTTTAATGCCCAAATTTGGGACATTCAGTCCTTCTCTGGTTGCTGGTGGGGTCAGGATTTTGGGCGTATGCAGCCTTTGGCCTGACCCAGCTCAGTGCTGCTGGTGTTCCCAGTTGGATTGGGAAGCTGAGGAAGAAAAATCTCCATGGCTAAGGGGAAAGGGATGGCACTGAGAGCAGCAGCCAAAAAAAGTTGCATAATGACACAGCACCAGAGAGAAGGCTGATGTGCTGGGTTATATGGGTAGTAATTACACCAGAAACTTTGCAGAAAGAGCTCAGATCTGAATTACTTAATGGGAATTGTTACCCGGGGGTTGTTTTCCAAAGCAAAAATACAACAACCCGGCAGTGGTTGACGACTCCCCTCCCGCAGCAATAAACACAGCGCTGGCTGTGGGTCTGCTGTCACCAGCTGAAACCACAACTCACTCTCCACTCCAAGAGTCCGTGTCCCCAGTGCCAGCAGGCGTCAAACCAAAGCCTGCCCACCCACACCCTCGGGGTCCACCACGGTGCTCAGGGCCTTCCACCTCCTCCCATTTGTTTCCAATATCAGGCCCTTCCCGCTGCTCCACTGACAGCAGAGATACCCTTCAGTTCGGGGATTGTTCTGGGAGTGTCTGGCGTTTTAAGACCATCTGGCTTTGGGGACATCCTCCCCACGTTTCCCCCTTCTTCCTGTCACTGAATTTTGTGGCATTGCTAAATAAATGAGAAGAAACAAACAAGGAATGCTCGCCGGGAGCGTGTCTTCAATTTGAAAAGAGAACTTTCCTTCCCAGCTTTTTAAAAAGTGGCCAAAAATAGCAGCCACACTTGCTGCTGGTATTTTAATGGAGGTTTGAAGGAATCTGAGTCAGCCAGGCTAACACTGCCTAGGCTTTACATTACCAAGGAATTTGTTTGTTTTGTAAACCAAGTTCCCTTCATTCCCTTCCCCTTCCAGACCCCGGCACGTAACATAAACCTACACAAATCTGAAAGGACGGACAGGGCTCCGAACATCTGGCTGTCCCGCTGCTGCCGTGTGCAGCCGTGAGGAGCTGAGCTGCTTCCCAAACCTTCTTTGCTTTAAGTACTGACATTTTCTTGTCCTGGATAATCTCAGATGTCCAACCTGCCATCCTTTTCCTGCCTGGAATTCTGATGAGCCCTGCATCAGCCGAACAGGGCTTTTTTTTTTTTGTCTCGTGGCCTCTTTTAGACTACTGATACAGTATAGATTTTTTTTTTTTCATACCAGCAAAAGTAAATAGGATGGAGGAGGCTGACAAGGATTTCTAGAAATGTGTTGGTATTAAATTGGATGTAGATCTTCCTGTAAACTGAGTTTATTCTCAGCATAAATTTTCAAATGAAGTAGTTGAGTTGTGCAGCTTTCAAAGCTTCTCCAAATTACAGCTGAAACCTCAGAAACTTGGGTAGGAGAATGTCCTCTTGTGTGCATGCCAGTGCAGGCCATGAAAAGTTCCTTGTACAACGGCGTACAAATTACTCTGTTTGTCTCACAAATTTAGCTATATACTTATTTATTTCTTTTAACATGCATTGCCATGACTTAATTTAGTGGAGATACAGTCAAACTGTGCCTGTAGACCTTGAGTTTCAGGTTCTCAGTCTTTGCTACTGCGAAAAAAACACCAAACCAAATAAAACAAACCGAACCCCACTGCTGTGCCCTGAAAAAACACCCAGGCCGCAGCTTGGCACCGGGCTCAGATCTGTGTGGGCACCTCTGGACCTGGCGTTTTGCAGCAGGGCTTGTTTGGAAATGTCACTCTGAGATGATTTAGTGTCCCCTCAGCGCGGGGCGAGCGTACGTCATCGTGGGGATGTAACCAGACCCTCCCTTTGCAGTTCCTCCAGCAACTGGCACGAGAGCAGGAGAAACAGCTCCTCTGGAGCTTGCCCAGAGCGATGAGAGCGGCGGGGATTTTGGTGCAGGAATGGTGTTTTCAAGCTCGCCTCCAACCAAATTGCCTCTGGATGCAGCCGCGGTGGAGAAAGCGTCGAGCGCGGCCGCCCCGCCCGAGGCCCCCATCATCCTGAGCCCCCCGCAGACGCCGAAGCCGGACACCTACAGCCTGGTGTGGCGGCCGGGCCGCGCCGGGGGCCTGCCCATCAACGCCTACTTTGTCAAATACCGCAAGGTACCGTCCCCGGTCCCCCGGGCGGGGACGCGGCGCGGTTTCCGTGGGTTTCTCAAGGAACCAGCAGTGCTGGTGGTAACCAGGAGGTGGGCTCAGGCCAGAGAGAGCACAGCGTGTCGCTGAAGCACAGCGTTCCTGTGCCCACACAGCTGGTTTGAGGGATGGCTGACGTTATCACAAGTACACCGCTCTGTCTAGGTTTAAGTGAGATTTATCCAGGCTTTTCCGTCCTTTACGGTGTCATTGTGGGGGATGGGGCTCCAGGGCGTGTTGTGTGCGGTGTCAGTGGGGTTAAAAATGCGTTTATGTGAGCAAGCTGTGTGTGAGAGCAGAAGGGAAGCTGGGTTTTACCTTAGTACGTCACTGAGTTTGCTGCTCCGCATCCCAGAGGGACTCAATTAAACTGGACTTATCAAATATGAAGGTGAACTAAAATTTGCGGGGCAGTACCTCCTGTGGCATTAAAAATGGTGTGTCAACACCGAGCTCTTTTGCTTAACATCGCATGCTGGGATTCCTGGGGTCTCTTGTGCAGAGCCAGGAGTTGGACTCTGTGATCCTTGTGGGCCACTTTCAGCTCAGGAGATTGTGTGAGTCTAAAATCAGAACCAAGCAATGCCTGCATCTGCTCTTCCAAGCAAACCAGTTTGCTGCGTGGCGAAGCTGTTTGATTTATTTTTCATAAGCTTTTTAATCCTCTACATCCTGATCTTGTCTTAGCCTGGAGGCAATGCTTAGATTTTTGACCTGTTGGTTCCTGAAAACCAAGTGCCAGACTTTGTTGGTGATAATTTCTCATCCAAAGGCGGTTGGTTCACGTAAGCCCTGGAAGCTCTGAATGCTTTTTTGACCTTTTTGACGCTCTCCCTTCTCTCACACCAATCCTTTCCACATTAAATGTGCTCACTCATGCGTTTCTCGGCAGTGAATTTATCCTGGTTTTTAGGGTGGTGCTCTCTTTGTGTCATTAAATTATTTTATTGATTTCCCTCTTTTAATAGAGGAAAAAAAGTTGGGGGAATAAAAGCCTTGGAGTGGTTTTGCTGTAGAAGAAAATAGTTGAACAAAGACCTCTGCCATAACCTTTGATAATCCACAGCGTTTAGATCTGCCTCCAATGTTTTATTAAAGTCTTATATTGTTTAGTAGTTTATTTTTGGTGGAATCTTTGTCTTTTCCTTTGGGATTTGGGGTAATGTTTTCCTGCAAAGGTCAAGCATTAGGAGACTACCCAGCATGTCTTTCTTTTCTTTAACGGAGCTGGTGGTTTCACTGCTGAGTTAGAAAGTGGTTTTGTTTTAAAAAAAAGGAAACATGCATTGATAAACCCAAATCTTTGGTCTCCCTGCTGACTTTTTTCCCAGCTTTAAGGAGTAACTAAGACATACTTTTTGCCAATGAATATTTTAAAATGCTGAAGTACAGGGAAAGCTGGGCTAGTACAGGGCGAATCTCCTTCTCGTTAGGGTCCAGCCCTTTAGTAGCACACAGCTGAATCTGGCTGAAAATCATTTGGCCTCTTGTAGTTTTAGCCACGAGTGAAAATGAAAAAAAAAAAGGTCCAAACCAAGTGCACGTATGTGTGTAGGGAGGGAAAAGGAATTTATCCAAGGAGTGCTGTGGAAGTGGGTGCAACGTGTGAGCGCTGCCCGGTTCCGAGTGCCCCCGTGCTGACGGGTTTCTCCCTGTGCGCGCAGCTGGAGGACGGCGTGAGCGCGGCGGGCGGCTGGCACACGGTGCGGGTGCCCGGCAGCGAGAACGAGCTGCGCCTCACCGAGCTGGAGCCCTCCAGCCTCTACGAAGTGCTGATGGTGGCCAGGAGCGCCGCCGGCGAGGGCCAGCCGGCCATGCTGACGTTCCGCACCAGCAAGGGTAGGTGCAGCACAATGTGCCCTGTGTCCCAGCCTTCCAGAGACATTTATTTAATGACATCAGTTGTTTAATGGCATCTGCTAAGCCATACGTGAAATGTTCTGCAGTTTATTTGCTAAAGAACAGCCTCTAACAGCTAAAATTGCTGTAGGGCAAACTTCCCTGAGCGTGAGGCTGTTGGTAAGTAGAAGCTATTAAAAGCTTGATAATATTATTTTTGGGGTGATGGTTAAGATTTGTACTGTGAGGTTCCTCTTGCTGGAAGGAGCAAAGTCGGGGGCAGCCTGTCCTTGCTGAGGTTTTTCAGAGAATCACAGAAGAAACTCTGCACCACCGAGTTTTCATGTATCAACAAAGCTGCTCCTGGTTTGCTTTGCAGACACGTCAGTGACAATCTCTGCTCACCACGAGCCAGATGTTCTGATAGTTGTGTGCGGACAGCAACAAGCACAACATTCCTAATTAGAGCATTTTTTCTTTCAAGCTTAGACTCTGGTGCCTGTGCTCTTTAGCACACAAACAAGTAGATGTTTTTCATACTACTGTCCAAGAATGGCTTTTAAGCGACAGAGGGCAGGGCTAGACGGGATATTTGGAATAAATTCTTCCCCGTGAGAGTGGTGAGGCCCTGGCACAGGTTGCCCAGAGAAGCTGTGTCTGCCCCATCCCTGGAAGTGTCCAAGGCCAGGTTGGGTGGGGCTTGGATCAGCCTGGGATAGTGGAAGGTGTCCCTGCCCGTGGCAGGGGCTGGAACAACATGAGCTTAAAGGTCTTTTCCAGCTCAAGCCCTTCTGGAATTCTGTGAAGGACAGGATAGCTTAAAATTTTATTAATACTTACACAAAGAAACCTCTAACACAGGAGTCCTTCTCCTGCTTCCCCTTCACAGGCCGTGTCCCACCATGAGGCCAAACACCATTCTGAGGGGCCACAGTGACCCCCAGCCTGTTCTGAGCCATCCCCTTCCTTGCACAGACCCTCGGAGAAGGAGCCTGAGGAGGATTCTCTGTAGAAACCCCCACACTTACCTGATTTTTTGCCCTACACCTCCTCCCTTTATCATCACAGGCCGCACATTTCTCCACCCCACCTTCCTCCATGAGTCAGGTTACCCCAGGGTATTGTATCAAACTGTGGCAGAATCCCATTCCACCCATACTTTTCCATAAAAGACATCCTAGTGTTCGTACTCGTGTTCCTCCTGCTACCAACCCTCCCAGCTTACTGGGGGACCGAGAAAACTTCACACCAGCAAGGCCACTTGTCACAGCCCGTCGTATTAAACCCAGATGGTGCTTCTTGTTCGCTGTCCTATGCTCAATCCCTGGCCAACTCGGAGGAGTCGGTGCTGCCACCCCGACTGCCACAGGTCAGAAGCCCTCTCAGCCTCGTGTACTGGCTCCAGCTGCTTCCACAGCATTTTTACTCCTTCTCTAGACATGGATTTCAGGTGATGTTGGAGGGTTTCAGGGATTTCATCACCTGGTGATGTTGTGATGAGCGGGCTCAGCAGCACAGGCAGGAGCTGGCGGCATCTCCACTAAGCACTGTGGATGTCAGTACTGCAGATGGACAGTCACTCACCCACAGCAGAGGCCCTGGGCTGGTGCAGGAAATCTCTCTTGCTCTCCCAGAGAAACTCCCTGATTGCTATTCTGACTGTTCAGCTTGGGATTTGGAGCCAGGGCAGCAGTGTAGCGAGTAGAGTGAGCGCATAGTGAGCACTTTTTACTTTTTGAGCTTTGAGGAGTAACTAAAACACATTTTTTGCCAATAAATATTGACAATATGACACATATGACAAATATGACAAACAGCATTTCCTTATACAGGCCCTACACTGATGTACTGTCTGTCAAATCTTCCTAGAAAGAGCATCATCCTCGAAAAACACGCAGGCGCCATCTCCACCCATAGGAGTCCCTAAACATCCCGTTGTTCCTGAAGGCACAAATAATTTCGGTGTCGTCCTTCCAGACCTGTCTCGCCACAGTGGAGGTAGGAGCGTGGATGGATTGTGATTTGGGTGCTAAAATCTCTGTTGCAAAGAGCTGCATCTGAGTTAACCTGTGTTTATGACTGCTCCAGGTGCTTGTATTGCCTCCTCTGTTTCCTGTTTATTCTGAGGTTGCTCTGTTAACAGGATATTTTCGAGGATGCTGCTGCCTGCATGGGTGGCTCTCAAAAAACAAGAGAATTTTCACTTACAACCCATGTTCTTGCTGCGTGTTTTTAAACCTGCGGTTTCTTTTTGCTAAATACTCTGGTTTTCTCTTTCCTTCCACTGAGAAAGAGCCAGAGGAAGAGGGGGAAATGGGAAATGGCTGTGTCACAGCTTTAAATTCTCAAAGTGCATGATATCTGTTCTGAATGTTCTCCCAGGGATAGGCTTATTTCTGATGGTGAGGAGATACAAGCGCTTCCCAGTAGGTGTGACATTTGGCTTGGTTTCCAGTGAAAAGAGCACGTTTATAGTCCTTTTTCTCAACCCCCCCCCCCAGCCTTTGAACTCCTTGGCCTGGTTCAGGCAGATTTACTCAGGGACTGAGATTTCAAAGGTATCTAAAATTTGGGGTAAAGCCAAAGGTGAGTGAGTGGAGAGGTTTAATAACACAGGCGAGGAGCTGAGCGTTGCGTGCTTGTGGCAGCACCGAATGTCAGAGGAGCCTCACTCGTGCCTGGCTGCAAATGCTCAGCTGCTTTGTGCCCCAGAGCTGCCAACCTGCTGCTCCTTGCTCAGTCCTCTCCTCAGCACTGGTTCTGTGTTCGTGAATCCAGGCTGGTTTAGTAAAGCCTCACAGCTCTTACAACCAGATTTACTAACACGCCTCTTTCCCTTCTCTCTGTCCCGCTGCTGCCTGTAACTTCAGCGAGTTCCGTAAGTATCTCCTGGTGCATGCTTCGTTCACTCTTCCTTCTCATTTCTCCAGCACTCCTTAATGCGGATGGGTTGAAGTTTCAGTGGGTCTGGGGCAGTTTTGGGGGCTTGAAAATAATAGCCCTGTTTGTCCTGTTCACTTTGTGTGTTTCCATGTAGAAATGGTTGGAGTAGTGCAATACCTTATAATTTTTTAATGTTACATTGGTAAGATGATAAATTCCTCTGTTGTCTGCTCATCATCCATCCTTTACAGCAGAGCAAGGGCAGTGGTGATTTCAGGAGGATTTAAGATTCTCCTTGCTAATACGGGAAATCCAACGTAATCATCAGCAACAAGTCTAATCTGTTCTGACCAAAAATTCAGTTTCAGCTGACTCTAATCCTCTCGTAACTGAATTTCCCGTTTCAGTTCCAGAAGCTCCCGACCGACCCACGATATCCACGGCATCGGAATCATCCGTCTATGTCACGTGGATCCCCCGCGCCAACGGGGGCTCCCCCATCACTGCCTTCAAAGTGGAGTACAAACGCCTGGGTCGCAACAGCGACTGGCTCGTCGCAGCTGGCAACATCTCTCCTTCCAAGCTGTCTGTGGAAGTTCGGAACTTGGAGCCAGGTACTAAAAATGATCTTTCATTACTGCAGCTCTTTGTTTTTTTGGTTACAACTTCTGCTTGGATTACCCCATTTCTGCTCAATTAGGTTTAGGTTTTGTGTATGGTCTAGGAGCTCGTTACATGAATTCAAGTTGATTTCTGGCTTTCCAAGTGGAAAAAACCCCACCATAATTTAATACTTGTTCATGTGGAGAGGAGGGTTGTGTATCACTGCTATTTTTAACTTAATTGTCCTTCTAGTGAACACTCAGAACATGGAGAAAAATGCATTAATGGAAAAATGTCTGTCCTGACTTCTTCCAGTGTCCAGCCCTGAAAACTCAAGCAAAAAGCACAAGGGAGGAGGGAGTGGATGGAGATAGGGATCCTTTGAAGCATCTTCTCAGTGCCCACCAGTTTAGGGACTTCCTGAGCTGATGGAGGCATCTCCATCTATGTGTACAATACCCTTTGGATTTTCCTTGAGTGACTTCTAGAAGCTGTTTACATCTCCACATCAGCCTGTGGCAAGGACTCCTCTGCTTTCTCTAACTGGATGTTGTGCAAAAAGTGCTTCCTAATCCGTTTAGTCTCTCCTTGAATCCTCCTTCTAGCACTTGTTTTGCTACAAGGGCTTCTTTCTTCCACTCTTTCCCTTAAAAGGAGAAATGTATAGGTTCCGAGTGATCGCAGTGAACAACTACGGGGAGAGCCCCCGCAGCGCCGCGTCGCGCCCCTACCAAGTGGCCGGCTTCACCAGCCGCTTCTCCAGCCGGCCCATCGCCGGGCCGCACATCGCCTACACCGAAGCCATCAGCGACACCCAGATCATGCTGAAGTGGACGGTGGGTGTAACAGTCTCCTGTTCTTCTCTTCCCTGTACAATTTGTACTGCTGGGGCTGTTCAAAGTTGAGCGTTAAGAGCTGTTTGCAGAGTGGTGAGTGGTGGTTTTCCTCCCCCTGAGACCTGGAGATGATCGTGTTCCTAGGACGGGGCTGAGACACTTCGTGTCCGTATGGTAGAACTGGGGGACTTAATGGGACATGTGCCTCTCGAGCCCTTTGCCCACACTTCCAGACCCTTTTTCCTGCTCGGAGGCAGCCGTGTCAGTTGTCTGTTGCCTTTTGCACCACCTCCCAGCTTCCCTCCACCCCACTCCCCTTCAGCTCCCACAGGACCCCACACACCCCTCCTCGGGTTACGCCAGATGTGCCCAACCGGCAGCTCCAGTGAGGGGCTGCAGCCGCCCCAGTCCACCTGCTCTGGCACAGACATATCAGAGGCACCAGTGGGCTTAACTCTGTCCCAAGCCCTGTTCGTGCCATGAGTTGTGAGTTGGCTCCGTTTCCTGCAATTCCTGCTGCTTTTGTCAATCCAGGCTGGGGTGGCTGGGAGCGTGTTTCAAACCCGCCGTCTTCCCTCACGTCCAGTGGAGGTTTCATGTTAGAGAAACATTTTCATTTCCCCTGTTACCTCGTCTATTGTAAACAAGTACTTTAAAGTCCTTATTGAAACCCACAGAAATTCTTTGCTCTTGTTTTGAAATCTAACCCCCTGGTATACTTTGGAGGATTTAATGTGTAGAGTTCCCAGTGTTAGTTTGCTCTGCTAGCTCAGCCTTAAGAGATGTTAAGGATAATAAACTTAAAATAACCTCTGGTTCCTCAGGAGGCTGCATAACTTAAAGTAAAAGATTCTTGAGCTGATTTTTAGAGTGACCTTAACTCTTTCTGAAGAGTTTTATGGTTTTAACTTTTCCATTTCCATTAATCATGCAGATTTGCAGGCTGTGCATGGTCAAACCCTAATTGAGGGTTTGGGAAGTGATGTGGGAGGGAAGTGTCGGCCCGAGCTCAGTCTCTTGTCCCCATCCTGCTTACTCTCTGGCTACTCCAAGGAGTTCAGTCACCTTTGCTTGCACAACCTTGTTAAAAATACTCATGTTCCCAGAGGATTACATACTCGGCGGTGACAACTCAGCAGGACTCGGTTAAATTTTTTCTCCTCTCATGCAGTCTTTTAAAATTCTTTTGTAGTACATCACATCGAGCAACAACAACACGCCCATCCAAGGCTTTTACATCTATTACCGGCCTACGGACAGCGACAACGACAGCGACTACAAGCGGGATGTTGTGGACGGTACGGTGCCGGGCGCGCGTGCTTGGAGCGCTGCTCCGTGGGGAAGGACACCCTGTAGCCACGTTGGCTGTGTTTATATGAAATCTAAACTGCTTTTCCCAAGCAAAGGCTTGACAATATATCTCACAGGAGGAGCTATCTCAACCACCTAACGTCGGGTTTTGCCCACACGTGAGCTGGTTTCTTCCTTCTGAGGCCTCTTTGACGTGGAAGCTCGAGAACTAAGTGCTGGGTTTAAGTCTGGCTTGTTAGACAGCTGCAAATCCTTAATGAAGGTCTATTTAAACTGGTGTAGCTTCAAGTTGTGTAAAGAGAAAGCAGTGTAAATGAGGTTTGACCCAGGATAAAAACATCTGGGTTACAGACTGTACTAACAACTAGCTGGCTTTCAAAATTATTTACCCCAGCGTGGACTTTCTAAGCTGGGGTAGTACCTCGTGTGTAATTGCCCTTCTCTCCTCTTACCTCGCCTAATCACTTCTCCTGCTATAAGGAAGTTGCTTTTAGCCTCAAGTGCTGTAGCACTCTGCAAATGCAGGTATGTTTGTGCTTCATTCTGCCTTTTAATCAAGTTATTTTTTTCCCCTGTGCACATTAGATCATCATTTTCCTGGAAGAAGTTATTAGATAATGTCTATATTAGTCCAGAAGTGGAAAACCCTTTTAAAAATATATTATTTAATGTCCTTATTGCTCGGGCTGAGCAAATGCAGTGATCTCATTCTGGCCTGATGACGTTAATTATTTTTTTCCCCCTCATTTATTCAGTTACAAGAGGAATGGGCCTTTATTTTGAAAATTTTCCCCTGCCAGACAATACTGCACATAGTACTTTGATGCATGACATAAGCTTTTGCACACTATAAAGCTATTAAAGATCCAGAGTTTGAGCTCAGAGGCTTTAAAGAACCTTGTGCAGGCTGCACCTTCATCTGCAAATGTATTTTAGCCTTTGCTAGACAGAACTTGTGTGTTTATAAATCTTACACACTGAGCAGTTAGTTGTTTAAGTGGGCTCCACTGTGCTGTGAAATTAGCTTGTTTCGGGGTTTTTTTCCGAGCGTGTGTGTATTGAACTCTTTGTGGCAGTCTGAAACCATTAGCAGCTGCTCCGCTCTGCCAGAGCCTGCAACAGAAATCACTTGGTGGAAAGATTTAAACTTCAACTTTTCTTTACTGTGCTCCCCTAAATTAGCTTTTCAGGAGGGGGAAAAAAAAAAAGGAGAGAGAACTATTTTCAATTAAGTTGTGATTGGAAGCACTTGATGTGAAATATGTAGAGGAACATGTGACTTAAGGTATTTTTGCCATAAATCACTTGTTCTTCACTTTTTTTCCCCTCTGTTACCTTTGAATTAATCTGGTTTTTGACAGGGAATTTTATCTTGAAATGACTGCATGAGTTGTGGAAAAAGTGTTGTGATGCCTGTGCTAGCTAAGTGCTTGCCGCAGGCTTTCCTCACCGCTTCCTGTTAAGTCTTGTCTTTCGAGACATTCAAAACTCTGCAGAAACCTTTTCCCCCCCCCTTATAAATGCCGCTACAGGCAAAATCAGATTTTATTTGAAGGGAAAAACAAGCAAAAAGCTTGACTCTGATGGCTCCTCGGTATCTCTCAGCCGCTTTAAGCAAAAGCAAAAAAATCACCCCTGTTCTGCATTTCTCTATTTCTGGTCTGAATTTCTCTGTTTCGACGATCGTGGAGATTGAATTTTAAATGTAAATGCAGTCTGATGTCAGTTGTTTAAATGTTTTCCCTTGCTAATGGTGCACGAAGAGGACAGTTAAAGTGCCTGTACTGATTCCAGTTCCACTAATGGTTTGAAGCGGAAACCTAAAACCTGGTGCAGTAATTACCGAAAGGAATGCTTGGGGGTGGGGGCGCCGGGAAAAGCGAGTCTGAATCTTGGGAAAACGTGCGATTTAGGGAAAGGCGCTTCCAGCTTCAGCCAGGGCTTGTCCCCCCTCACTGGGACGTGCAGCAGGCCAGAGCTGGACACGGACCGTGCGGGGCAGCCCCTCCTGGGTATCCCCCACCCTGCTGGGGCCGGGCAGAGGGTCTGGAGCTGGGCTGGGGTCCCGGAGGAGTTTGAGCAGCGTCACGGTGACAGCCCCTGCCCGCCGAGCACGCCCGAGTCTTTTTATTAATGCTTAAATCAGTAGGTGGTAGACAGTTCCTTAGAAACAGTGGAAACAGTTCAAGGTGGTATTTTCCAAGAGGGATTAAGAGCACTCAAACAGTTAATTAAACTCCTTAAAAAAAAAAAAAAAAAAAGGGAAAAAAAAAAAGGGTCGCTGTTTAGTAAAATTTGTCACAAGCCCGTGAAAGTAAAAACTGGGAGTGATTTATCCTGAAGTGCTCAGTACTTCAGGAGGGTGTCTAAATGAAATGCTGGCCGGGGGCCAGAGATGACAAAACCGTCCTATTAGAGAAGATTGCTTGGCTCGGGCTCGAGCTCCGCAGGGGCAGTGGCACCGGGACAGCCCTGCTGCGTTCCCAGGGTGGTTCATACAATGCACGTTCAATTATTTGCGGTTTCAGCCAAAGTGAGCAACCCAGATGTGTCCTTCCTGCGCGACACCGATGGCTGCAGTGGCACCTCGAGGGCAGCAGAAAAGGTCTGCTCACAGCCAAGTTCTTCCCTTGTCCCAAGCTTTCTGTGCCGCTTTTCCTTGCTATTTGCCCAGTGTACTGTAAATAGTCTGCATAATCCACCCTAAACCCATCCTTCTGGCAGTTCCATGTTCAAGGTGCACAGAGAGCACCCTAACCAACAGGGCTGCTGCTGTTAAATGCACATACGTGGGCACTTGGATGTCTGGGTTTTGAGTTTAGTGAGTTCTGGCTCTTGTAGAGAAAGACGTTCTTTAAAAAATCAATGGAAAAGACTGAAAAAAACCTCCCTTTAATTCATCAAAATGTCCTTCTAATAATCAGTTTCACAAGATAACACAGGTCTTAGAGAGTCATGGAATAATCTGGGTTGGAAGGGACCTTAAAGATCATCTGGTTCCAACCCTCTGCCATGAGCAGGGATACCACTCGTGGACCGTGGTTTCAGCTAGGTCCATAAACTGTTACTAAAGATTTTTGTGCTAACAGGACAAGCTGCAGTGCCCCTGCATTGGGCAGGAAAGGACCCTGCGATGCGCTCGTCCATAATTCTGGCTCCTGTGAGTAATTGAACTGCAGTCGATTTACTTTTTCTCCCCCCAACAGGTACAAAGCAGTGGCACCTGATAAATCACCTGCAGCCTGAAACTTCTTACGACATTAAGATGCAGTGCTATAACGAGGGTGGGGAGAGCGAGTACAGCAACGTGATGATCTGCGAGACCAAAGGTGAGGCTGCGGGGCCGAGCCGGGGTGGCGTTTGGGACGTGAAAGATCCACTGGGGTAACTTTTTGTGCAGCACAAAAGTCAGCTGCGATGATGACCGTAATTTTCTGGAATGTTTCGGAGGATTGTTTTGTCTTCCGAAGCTGGGATTGTTTTGAACATATGGAAAGTGATCCGTTGCACTCCCAGGGCTCTCAGCAGAGCTCTGCAGTTTTGCCTGCCCTCAGAGATAGTGCTGCTGCCTCTGCGGTGCTGATGGCCTCTGCTTGGGGGACAGCCATGCGCCTGAAGATGACAGAATTGATTTGTACGTCTGTTTTATGTCTTCAGGGCTCTGTGACACGTTGTATAAGTGCAGACCACAGCAATTGATGGCTGTGTTGGCTGCCTCCATCCCTAATCCTGCATGCCTCTGGCACAAAGTTTGTACTGTTCTCGGGAAGTGTCAGATATGGCAGTCACATTTATTTTGCGAAGAATTCCTGTCTCCTTTAATCTCTAAAACCAAGTAAGGCTGTAAAGGGAAAATGCAGACAGTAAACTTCAAATGCAGTGCTACGAAAAAATGTTTGAAAAAAAAAAAAAAGAAAAAAGCCCTCTGGGAGCGGAAGCATCAAAATTCAGCGAAGTGAGTAGTGAAACCTTTGAAGGAAGGAGCAGGAGCTGCAGGGCTTCAAGGCTGCACACGCAGTTGGTCTCCCTCCTGCAAGGAATATAACTTTCTTCTCTAATTTTAAAATGGGCGAGATGTAATCTGTCATTCACACTGCCTCTTCCGTAAAATTTATCTCCCCCGGGCTTATAAGGGTGATCCAGCTTATCCAACATACCTGCGTGGAGGTGCTTGTGTCTCTCTGACCAGCTTCACTCCTAAGCCAGGCACCTCTTTCAGGTTTTTAGTGTCAAATGAAATAAATCTGAACTGTGGTGTACTGGAAACTAATGTAAATGCAATTCCTGGGTTAAACTAGCATCTCGTTTTCAGTGATTTTCTGTTCGTCTCTTGGTTGATCTTCAGCTGTGTGGTTTGGAAAGGGGGTTAGCAGGGTTCACATCAGATAAGAGCAGGTCACCTGGCAGAGCCTGGGCGAGCGAAATGCGTGTTGTGGTTTTCCCTGACCTCAGAAGTGGAAAGATTTGCGCTCTTTCAAGTTGAGAGTTGGAGCAGTTGCAGCCACGGGTACCTCGAGCGGCTCGTTAAAGTTCCAGTGACCTCAAAGAGCGGGTGAGCAGGCGGGATACTCACCATTTTCCAAGGCAAATAGTTATTACCCAACAGGAGCTGGCATTCTCATTGTAGGCTTTAAGACTGACTTGGAAGTTTTCTTTGTGAGGCGTTGGGACTCAGACTCTGCAGTAATTATTTTCATTGCATAATGGAAAAACACGTTTAGAAAATGCATTTAGAGGATGCACATGTACTTATCTCTTCCCATCCAGTGAAACGCATGCCGGGAGCATCTGAATATCCAGTGAAAGACCTGAGCACGCCACCGAACCCCCCCGAGCGGGCCGGGGGCAGCGGGGCCGCGCCTGCCAGCGGCCCCGTGCGCAGCAGCGACATGCTGTACCTGATCGTGGGCTGCGTCCTGGGGGTCATGGTCCTCATCCTCATCGTCTTCATTGCCATGTGCCTGTGGAAGAACCGGCAGCAGAACGCCATGCAGAGTGAGTGGGGGCTGGTTCCCTTTCCAGAGTACGATTAGGAACGTCCATGCTGCATTTTATGGACGGGAAGCAGTTTCCTGTCAGGAGCCAACTGGCATTTCTGCAGAGACTTGTGCTTCCAGGTGTACCTTAGGTGAAAACTTGGGTTTTTAAGAGCAGCAATGTCTCCATTTCTTCACACTGATGCTCCCTGTCCTGATGTGTCCCTGGAGCACTGTGCTGCAATTTCACCCAGAGAATGGTGTGGGAAAGGCCTGGACAAAGTTTCTGCAGTTTGTGTTTAAGTCCCTGCATAGGTCTCTGATGATGGCAGAGGCAGAATGTCTGTAACCCTAACCACTTGTTGAAATGTGGAGAGTTAAACCCTGGATCTCTCTCTTTCTTGAGTGCATCTGGAAAGAAAGAGAACTTGCAGCTCTAGGACAAGTCCCTTGTTTCCTCTTAGTCCCTGCACAATGAGATGGCATTGATTGGCCAAGTCTTCCAGAGGCGTTGATCAGGAAAACCTGTTCATTAGCGAGCAGGAGCCTGGAGCAAGAGCTTTGCAAGGTGCTTGGTACCCTCCAGCAACCTGGAGCCAGCAGAATCTCTGCACTGGCCTCTTCTGCTCCTTGTACATAAATCAGCCTTGCTCTTGCCACAGACTGTGGTGACTTCTAAATGCCTTTACTCTCCTACAGAGAGAAATGAAACAAAACTTCTTGCAAGATCAGATAGTGTCTTCAGCTGCAGCCCAGAGAGATCTTCTGGAAGCAGCTTATAGCAGGTATAGCAGAGGGGCTGGTGGTGTTACAAAAGGCCTGGTTTTAGGATGCTCTTGTAGTGATTGACATCAGCCAAGCCCTTCCAGACCAACATTTCTGGTCTGCTCTCCAGGCTGTGGCTGTTTTCCATGTCTGCATTTGTATGCTGAGCATTTGGATATCAGAGGTAGTTCACAAAAGCTGGAGAAAGAAAAAAGAAGTTTACTTTTTAGGGATGCTCTTTTAGCTTCTCATTTAGCAATAAAAGTGCTTTCAGCAGGAATGTCTTTTGCAGAATACGACCCTCCTGGCTATCTCTACCAAGGGGCAGATATCAACGGGCAAATGATTGAGTACACGACCTTACCGGGGACGAGCCGGGTCAATGGCAGCATCCACGGAAACTTCCTCAGCAACGGCCTCAGCAACGGCTGTCCCCACGTCCATCATAAAGTTGCCAATGGTGTCAATGGGATCATGAGTGGAGGAGGAGCAGGACTGTACCCAGGGCACACCAATTCCCTGTCCAGAACACACGTGGACTACGAACATCCCCATCACTTCGTGAATGTAAGGTCCTACACCGGGTGGGAGGCTCAGCCCACACCTTGGGGTTCATTCAGGGGCTGTGGAAGCAGACTTAATTCGGGTGGGGGAATACTCATCCATAGATAACAGCCAGTTCCACCGAATTCCTTATCCCAGAGGAAGCAACTGGGCTGATATTTGTGATACAAACATCATGGTTTTCATTTGAGAATATCAGATGACGGCAAGAATTCCACTTACTCTGGGAAATCTGCCTCTGCCCTCCTCCTAACAGCATGTAAGCTCTGAGAATGCCTCAGTGCTGCGCTGAGATACTTCCCTTGTACATATGGTATTTCTCAATCTCCAAGTTAAATACATTTAATTATAGCTGCTTATTCTGCAGCTTTATGGATCACCCGTTTTTCCCCCACCTGTTTCAGATCTGTAACTCTGAGCAATGCTATTAATTATGGCAAAGCACGAATGGCGCAGGAGGTTCCGTGGAATGAAGTGCCCCATACATCTTGAGCTGCAGCAGTGCAATAACGCTGCTTTTTTTTTTTCAGTCTCCTGTTTGTGACTGTTGAGACAGGCTCGGTTTTTGTTTTGAAATTGAAAATAAAATTAAAAACTAATTTCAGTCTGCGATCCAGCCTTTGTATGCTGTGGAAAAATACTTCATTTGCTGAAACGTGTCCTGTTTCCAAGAGAGAATAATGATTTCATTATTGTCTATGGAAACAGATGGCTTGCATTCAAACTTACTAAACTTACTCAAAACTGTGAACATTGCCCAGGAAAACTGAAAGAAAAAGTTCAAAAGTCTGAATAACCCATGCTGTTTCTGGAGAAAAAAAACGGGTCTATTGTTTGTGTTGGTAATTGAGCACAAGCACTTCATTTTATTGAACAACAAATTAGCACTTGCACAGTAGTTGCCACTTCAGTTCCCTTCAGTCTGAGCCCAGACCAGTCAGTTCTTCACCCCATTCCATCCTTGGCCTACCCATGTAGCAAGAAGTGCCCACTTTTGGTTGTTTTCAAGAGCAACCAAGACTCAGACTGGAGTTTTTTGACCTGTCCAACCTCCCAGTGGGTGAAACACTCCAAAAGTCTCCAAGCCCTCAGGGGGGGAACATTTGCAGTGCTCAAAAGCTCGCCTGGGAGAAAGCCTGGGAGTTAGCATCAATGTTTCGTCCCTCCTATTTTTATTTTTTGGGGGGAAAGGAGGAAATACATGTGTGATGGCACAGGTCTGGGAGCTCCTCTGTGCCATGAGGTGTCCACCCAGCGCCGCTGTCTTGCTGGGAACAGGTGACAAGGTTGAGTTTTTCTTTCCCCACTCCCTGTTGTAGAAAGTTTGAGTCACGCGATGTCACACGATCTCTGCCCGCGGAGCAGGGCTGGGACTGGCACGTGGGCGAGGCTGTGCAGAGGAACAGGATGTTCTGATCCTCGTTAGGTTGCTCTTTATTGTTTCAATGATTGGGCTAAATGAGGAAGGGAGAAACTGGCCAGGATGGCAATCAAGACTAATTAGGCATTTCCTCAGTGCTCCCTATCCCTCAAAAACTTCAGGATAAGCTCCGTTTTTGCAAAAATAGGGATTGCTAGAAGTTCCCAACCACTTGAACTGCCAAAAGCCAGGTGAGCATTCCCAGCCTGGCTCCCTCCTGGAGCCCGGCGCGGAAGCCTGGCTCTGCAATTGGAGTGGCTCCCGCATCACTGTCTGCCTGGTCCCTAACAATGAGGTATGTGTTAATCTGGGCATTGCAACTGGCTTGTAATGGCCCTGTTAGCCAAAACCAACAACACAAAATCCCTCTCACCCGGAGTCATTGCTGGCTGAGGAATTACCCCATCTGTACAAATATGAAACGGTTCAAAAATCAGTGTAGTGAAGTAAACTGATCTAATCGGAGTAATTACAGGAAAGTGGGATGGGTTTGTATGTGACATCAGCCCTCCAGATTTAATCCTCTGTCTCCCTAAACAAGCCTTGTGTGCTAATGAACAGCAATTCACTTTCGTGTCTGTCATCAGCGTTACATATATTTACAGTGTGTTTATTAAATTAAACCTCAGCATATTAAGCTGAAAACAGACCAGGGAAATGACCACATACTTGTCTAAGCTGCAGTTATTTACTTTTCCCTGACACACACACTGGCAAAGCCCTCCCCTGGCCTTGGGACAATCGCTCAGTGTTGCCATGCCACGTCCAGCCCGGAGCAGGGCATCGATAACGTGATCGGAGTTGGGAAACTGAGTCAAAGAGCTCTTGGGTGTTCAAATACTGATTTGATTTCTGATGATTTGTTATCAATCCCTCCTGCTGCAGGGTGGTGGGATGTACACGGCAGTGCCGCAGGCTGACCCCTCGGAGTGCATCAGCTGCCGGAATTGTCGGAACAATAACAGGTGAGGAATAACCCGCGCGAAGGCAGAACCTGCCCAGAGAGCAGCCCTCGCTCTGTGTGGAGCTGGGGCTGGCAAAAGCTCAGAGCTGGAGTTCTGGCTGGCACGAGGAGCTCTGGGGATGACCTGGAGACCAGTTGAGGATTGTCCATAGGATGGAATAAAACAAGTTGTTAAACCCCCAGAGCTCACTTTGCTCCTCTGATGCTCTCTAGGAAGTGAGGCAGGTTGGGCACTGGATTTTTAAAAAATCCTTATTTCCTGTGTTTTCTTTAGTTTTGAGATAACAGAATCATTCCATATGGAGGTTGTCAAATCGGATTTAATTGGTCTTCTATATTTTACACTTCCTGACATTCCCTTAAGAGCACTGACCAACTCGCCCCTTTGCCTTCACATTGCGCTTCTTTGTAAAACATGGGATTTGAAGTTCTTGAGGCCTTCAGGACGAGTTTGACCAGCCATTGTCAGGGATACATTTTTTTCATGGGAAAAAGGATTCTTGTGTAGAATAAGGGAAAATCTATCTTCTGCATTGTAGCTGGGAGGCGGAAACCTAATAAAAATTGTTAAGTTTTTCACTTTTGGAATTATTGTCCTCCTAGGCTTCTGACTAAATCTCTGGTTATTTTAATGATTATAAATAGGACTGAAAGTCAGACAAGCTAGGCTGCTCTGACTAGTAGGTTGTGGGCTTTTTTTCAGTCATACTTTGATTTTTCTGTATTGCCAAAATCTTCAGCTGCCTTTAGGTACGCATCCTGATGAGCTGAAATTAATCATAGAATCGTTGAATATTCTGAGTTGGGCCCACAAGCATCGTCGAGTCCAACCCCTGTTGAACAATAAAGCTGTAGTTGAAGGCAGAAAACACATTCACTTTATTTTCATGGGTTTACTTTTTAAAATACCACTTATAATAGGCTTTGAATCCATCTTCCTTCCATAAATATGTGCAGGGCAGTGAAATGCTGACAAGCTGCTGCTCACAGGTGGAGCTGGGCACTCCTTGCCTGGACCAGTGTCCCTGGCAGGTCTCAGGAAAGCCCAGCATGTTCCCTCACAGACCAGTGCTGTGCTTTCGAGCAGGCCGTGCAGCAGCTCTCACCAGGATGTCTGAGACTCGTGGTAATTTGGAGCCTGCCATATGTGTTACACTGTAATTAAGAGCTTGCTTCCAGTTTTAAACACATTTAATTTTTTATTTGCTCTTTTTCTTCCCTCAGAAAGCAAGGGAAAGAGTTCCGTCCTTTGCAACTGCACTGCTCCTCCCAGACGGGTCATCAGCAGGGCCTGAACTTTGAGTTTTCACAGCCCCTTTCTATATTTGACTGCTTGATAGAGAAACAAGTTGTCCCTTACAGCTGCCTTACCCCGGAGGGGATCATTAACCTCGGTTTGGCAGGAGAGTGCACAGCTCCATTCCTGTCCTGGCGCTGGGGGAATGGGAAGAGGACATGGGAGAGGGGAGTGGAGAGAACCAGAACGTGCCTCAGCATTACACCAGGGAGCTGGGTGTATGACCAGGGCGAGGAGGAGGAAGAGGAGGAGGAAGGCCTGGTGGGTTAGGGCAGTCAGCTCAGTAGGTTTTGGCAAGTGGGAATTTGGGGTTGGAGTATTTTCCCTGTTTTGTTCCACCTCATTGCACAGGTGAGGGCTGTCCCCCCAGCCCGGTCTCTGTTGGTGGAAAGAGAACCTGCTCCTTGTCCCAGCCTGGAATCGTGGTGTGCTGAAATCAGGCACTTCCCTCTGCACCCCCTGTGGCAGCAGGGGAAGGGAGGTTCAGCTGGACCCACCTCTGGCAGGGTGAGGTCTCCAGATCAGGAGCGTGGCCTTGGTGCCACAAATTCCTCACTCACCCATTTCCACCAAGTGCCTGGAGCTGTTGCTGATTTGGGGTGAATTCAGCAGTTATGTGAGTTGTGACCACGTGCAAATGAATCCTAAAGGTTCAGCATTATTTCCTGGCTGTTTTCAGCAATAGCCATCTCGGAGCAGGTTTTATTATTCCAGTGCTGAAATCCCTGGGTCTTCTGTTTAAATTAGCACTTTATCCCTCATAACTGCTCGTGGAGCCTTGCCAGAGGGAGAAGCTGCTGAAAACTGGAGACCTGCTTTGCTGTTGTGGACAAAGCCTGTGGTTGACAGGATTGAGAATTGATCTTTTTTCTTCTCTTGTGCCTTTGTGCTAAAGCTCTCAAGATACCTGATGTTTGCAGAGGAATTTACACTTTTGCAGGTCTCTCTCCTTTGCCAGTTCACTGTATTTTGATCAGAAATCCGAAATGCACAATTCAAATGTAGGAGCATCAGTTTGTTTTTCCAGCTTTTTCATCTAAATTATTATTTTTTTAGATTATAGTTTGGTAGAGTTTCAGTATTGAGAATTGATCGAAAATGTGTTTTCCGCAGCAGGGATTTTACATCACTCTTCCTGCACGCTCTGCTCTGGATATCCCCATGGCTAGTTTCCATCAAAATGTGGTTATTGAAGCTTAAAAGGCTGAACTGCTGTGTTGAAACGTCCTTCAAGCCCTTACAATAATACAGAGAACTCCACTGACCTCTGTATCTTTAAGAAGAAACCCCCAGAACCATGCAAACCCAAACATTTAGATAGGTTTCTCTGAGCCTTTTTTTCTAAATAATAAGTGAGTGCAGTCAAAACCTCTGCGGAGAGGAAGGCAAACTAATAAATGGATTTGTTTGAGGACCAGATGTGTTTCATGTGGATTCTCCAGTGGCTTCAGTGGTATTTTGGTACTTGAAATAATGATTTTGGAGGCAGTTACAGGAGGAGAAGGACAAAATAGGAGAGTGAAGGTTGAAGCTTGGTGCTGCTCCATCCTCACAGCTTTTGCTGGGGGAGTGGGCTCCAGAGGGAACCCATTTGTCCTGTTCTGGCTTTGCAGGTGAAGCGTCTGCCGGAGGGGAAACTCACTACAGCTCCTCCCCTGACAAGTTTATTTGTGTAGTCGTTGGACATTTTGTCGCTCTTTCAGTTCTGGCAATATTGATCCCAGGTTCTGATCAGGTTTCAGGTATGAGGCTGTAGGCAGGGCTGTAGGGCAGGTCCCTCCGCTGTGATGGTTTCCATTATTGCCATGACTTTTTTAATGGCATAAAAATAGTTTCTGGGACTTGGGCAGGACTTAACCGAGACTGCCAAGCTTAACATGTCCTGGTTTTAAATCCTTCTGAGCTCAGTGCTGGGCTGCTACCGAGGTCAGCTCTGCTGGCTGCTGCCCTGGCACTGCTGGTGTCCCAGTCCATCTTTCCTCCTTTTCCAGCAATTTTTCATCCACTCTGCTCAGGTTTGGGCCAGAACCAGCCTGGAGCAGCACACGGTGGTACTTGCTGAGCCAGCAGCCGAGCAGGCAGGTGCCAGGGATCAATTTTTGTATTTCCAAATGCCAGCCTTAAGCAGCCCCAGGGGTAATATACAGCAAGTGCTCTGGGCTGATCCCTGGGAGCAAAGCAGGTGAGGGATGGATTTACATCTGGTAGGAAAAAAAGAGAAGGAGGATGCTCAGAGTTGTAGCTGCACCAGCACATAAAGACCTGCAGCCTGTTCAGCTTTCATGGGAACATTTTGGGGTGTCACTGGAGGGTGTGAATGCTCTCCATCCTTATTTCCCTGTGTTTATCTGTGGATCCATCTCTGCCCTGCTCTTTAGCAAGGAGCATTTTGGCGTGTAGTTTCTCAAAGTTTGTGGCAGCTGCACAAGTGAAGCTTTTACTTTTGGGGTAGTTATGACTTTCTTACGTAGGGATTGTTCATATAAATGTTCCCTGAGGCCACATTGTTCATGGGGCTGCAAACACTGAGGTGTTTTCCCTCATGCCACAATGTGCCAAAGTCCTGCTCCTTTTTGTTTAAAGCTTAAATACCTCAGCTGTAACAATCGATTCAGCACTTTAACTTCAATCCCACAGCTTTACACAGATATTACAGGGCCACAATCTGACTTACACAGCAGGAGGGGGGTTAAATTTGTTATATTGCATCTATTTTTCTAATTTGCATTCACTTCAATAGCACTTAGTATTTATTTTCCAAGGTATTTAAGTTTGCTGCTTGGGTTTCAAATTTGAGTTCTTTATCTTGGCAGTGAAAACATGTTTCATGGAGTTGCTTTGATGGAGAAATGGACTCACAAGTCAGGTCACTGGGTCTCAATTGATGGGGGAAGGAGCTGCGCGCGTTTTGAATGTTTTCAGCTGTCTGCTGGGAGAAAAAACCCACTCAGTCCTTTTCTTAATGTCAGAATCAGCTCCACAAATATATTTAAAACTGATTTGACAGATGCTCTGATTGTTGACGTGGTAAAGCACTTATAAGTTGCATTTTCTCAAGAAAAAGAGGGCGAAGAAGCCACTCTGAGTAACTTTGGCCTCCGTCCCTCCCGCAGGTGTTTCACCAAAACCAACGGCACTTTCGGCGGCAGCAGCGCGCTGCCCGTGGTGCCCCTCGGAGCCCCTTTCCAGCAGGACGGTGTGGAGATGAAGCCCCTGAGCCCCCACGTCATGGTGGCCATGTGCCTGGCCGCGGCCAGCCCCGAGTGCAGCGCCCGGCTGGAGGAGGACGGCGGGGAGAGCGCGGAGCAGCCCCCGGCCCAGCACCCCTGCTGCCGGGAAGGCATGAGCCAGCTCTCCGTGGATTGCATGGACGGTGAGGCATCCCTCACCTGGCTGGGAAGCTGGGAATATTCTGTAGGATGCCTTTAGGGAGCTTAATTTGTTGTAGAGAAGGTAGTAATTAAACCCTTCTAAGAGCGGGCTTTGAGGAAGGTGAGGCGTCCCGCCTTTCCCATCCTGGAAAGCGGGAGCAGTGCTGCTGGTCCTGTCATGCCCCTGTGATTGATGCCTCTAAAAAGGGCTCGTGGAGCACGTAAGGAGGCTGTGACTGATGGATGCTGCACTCACAGCACGCCCAGTGACACACAGGCATTCCAGAGCCATCCTGGAGGCAGGAACAGGCACAGGGAGGGAGCTGGGCTGAGCTCCTCGGTGTGAGCTGGTCCATACGGGGGCTGTGCTGGGATAGAGCCTAAGCCCTGTGCTTGTGCCTGACATGGTGGGAATGAGCCTGAGCCCAAAGAGCATCACCCACTGGAATTAAGAGTTTTTGGGGCATGTGGGTCTGTTAAGCTGAGAGAGAATCTCCTGAAAAACACGACACAACCACCGCCCTGCTCTTGCTTTGCAGGCGGCAGCTGCGTGCACTCAGAAACATCGAACCACATTTTGAGCTGGAGTCCCCTCATTCTTCAGCCTGTTTCCAAGGACTGTAAGGAAAAACCAGGATGGAGTTCATCTGGAGTCACCCTAAATGGTTCTGGGGACCTTTGTCAGCTCCAGCTGCGGGAAACCTGAGGAAGTGACCGTTGTCCCCACTTAACGCCAGGAACTGCACCGCAGCATCGCTGAAAGGGAGTCACGGGGGGATGTTAATTATAACAGAGAGAGTCACTATTTATTTTTTGTAGTAGTGTCATATGAATGTATCTTGGTTTCAAAATGGTTGCCTTTTTATATTATTTATGCCTTGAAATCCCTTCCCTTTTTTGTTGTTTTTTTTTTTTTTTTTCCTTCCCACACACACCACAAAACTAGCCTGGTTATGTGTATAAAAAAAAGAATTGTAATAATATAAAGAATGAGGATGGGAAATGTGGAGTGTGTTTCCGTGGCAATTTACCAGCGGGACAAGCATTTCTGAGGAGCCTGAGAGAGGGATTTAAGCAGGTCTGAAATGACCAACAGCTGCCACCTCCCTGGCAGCTCGGGGACACAGCACTTGAACCCTCCTTTCCATGAACACCTCCTGGCCTCTTTCGGTTTCTCTGGGAAGATCCCAGTGAGGAAGTAAGAAGATCAATAAGAAAAATGAGCCTCGGTTGAGTCTCTCCTGTGCAGCTTGAAGCAGAACTTGAGTCAGTGACTGTGTCTTTAGGTGCTCAATAACCCTTTGATCTGCAGCAGCACAGGTGGAAATCCAGCCTGTCTCTCTCTCCCACTCGCAGAAGACAAAATCCAGTTCAACTCTTGGTTTGAGGGATTACTAACAGCTTGGATGGCTCTGAAATGAAACCAGTCATGGCAAAGCAGCTCCCACCAGCCCTGGGCACAGCTGTCAGGAACCCGCCCGTCCCAGACACAGCGTGATGGAGGTGCTGCAACCTGAACTGCAGGGCTTGGGTGGGTGTTCCAATTTTTCCTTTCCAAATTTAATCCCAGTAAATAAACCAAACCGGCGCTTACAATGAGCTCTCCCCAAAGCCTTCTCTTCTGTTGCATTATTTCTGGTTATATTTATGTTTTTGCCTTTTTTTTTTTAGGGTTGTGCATCCTCCCAGCTAGAGCTGCCTTATTCCAAAGTTATCTACACACCATGGACTTCACACCCATGGGCTTTGGCTGCCACGTACCCCAGAGCCACCACAGATCTCCCTGCTCCCTTTTTGTTTATCTCGTCCTCACAGCCTGGATTTTCCCTTTGCAGGACCTGCTGCAAGGCTTTCCCCTTTTCCAACAGAGATTGGCAGGCGAGTGGTTGGAATTTACCTCTGGCTGCTTCATTTTCCCCAAACACTGAAATTTAACCATGGTTTTAAACAACCTTGCTTAAATCTCCCCTGTACTGTGGGTGTGTCAGATAAAGACGCTCTGTTTTCCAGAGAAGCTGTAATATCCCTTTGGAATGTTATGTGTTTGGAGATGATGGTTTTGCAGGAGCTTTGGGTAGGGTTTGTATTTCTGGGGGTGGTTCTGCTTTATGGGGGGATTGATGCTGCTTTATGGCTGGTGTGGGGACTGATGCTCTGTGGGCATTGATCAAGATTGGTTCATGCCACTTGATTCTTCCCCATGGGTTACTATTAACCAAATACAGGAGGAGATGGCCCAAGGTGCCCTTGTTTCCACACACACCAGGAGGTGAGGACTCAGGAAAGCTGGGAGCTGCGTGACACTTTCCTTGGACCCTGCTTCCCTTCGTGTTTGCACCAACACAGGGAAAAACCACCTCCAATCACTATTTGTAACCTCCTGCAGTTTGGCCTGAAAGTGGGGAGTTTGGGGTGAAGATGAGGCCCCTTCCCACAAAAAGCTTTGTGGCCGTTTTTGCACCACAGAAAACTCAGCACAGTCCCAAAGCAGCATCCCCAGTCGATGCCAGCCCTCGCTGAGGGGCTGAGAGCGGCGCTTTGGCTTTTTTTCTGCCATCGGTGAGAAACTATTTATTGTAGCCTAAATATTTATTTTAGCTCCAGCAGTAACTGCAGGCCCGAGGCTGAGCCGGAGGGGCTTTCGCCGGGTGCCGCGTTTGGAGCCAGCTGCCTCCCAGGCTGCCGCGGCACAGGTGGGTGCTGCCGTCCCGCGGTGTGGAGGAGAGGAGGAAAGGGAAATGAAGAGGAAAAGCCGGAGCGGTCACGGCGTCGCTGTCACGGTGATGGTGACATTAACTGGTGGGTCATCAGTGGTGCCCGGTGCTGCCGAGAGCGGCTCTGCAAGGGATGGGGGAGCCCAGGTGCCACCAGGTGGGTGCTGGGTCAGTAGGGCAGGTGGCTCGGCCCTCAGCTCGCCCCAGGGTGCGGTACCTGCTGCCATGCTGCGGGCAGAGGGGTCTCCCTGTGCTGGCGCTGCTTCGGCACCTGCCGCCGTGCTGGGGGCAGAGGGGTCTCCCTGTGCTGGCGCTGCTTCCTCCTCCCCGCCTGCGGCTGCTTCAGCATCCTCCGCCGTGCCCACGGGCTCCTGGGCGCCAGGACCAGCCCTGGGGACACACGCGGGGTCTCGCTGGTGCCCGGGCACGGGAGCAGCGCGGCAGAGGGATTTGGGCACTCACGTGCGGAAGAGCAGGTCGTGCAGCCCTGGGGAGACAGACGGATGCGAGGTGTGGGTGTCAGGGGACGAGCTGTGGCCCCCGATGAGCCCCCCCCGGCCCCGGCACTCACGCGGGAGGGTCTCCCGGTGGCGGGCGATGCAGTGCACGGCCAGGAGTGACGCTGCGGTGGCCACCAGCATCCCTGCCACCGCCGCCCCCGTCACCGCCGGGTAGGCCTCGAAGGGAGGCTCGGCTGGAAGAGAGCAGAGGGAATATGGCAGGCAGCGGGGACGGGCAGAGCCCAGAAAGGCCAGGGAAGGTGCGAGCCTGTGCCTGGAACCTGCTGACGGCTGCTCACACTCGGCTCCTCAGCTCCACCAGGACGGAAACGCTGCCCTTCTCCACTCAACCCTTGCTCTGCCCCCACGGAGCAGCAGCCCCTGCCCACTTCACCTGGCGTCTGCACCTCGGAGGGGTGCCCGGCCGTGCGGTGGTTGACGGCCAGGACGCGGAAAGCATAGAGCACCGCGGGGTCCAGCCCCCCCAGGCGCCGGTCGCGGGAGTGCGGCTCGATGTCGCCGGCGGCTGTTTCCCAGGGGCTGGCTGTCTCCCGGAGGGGCTTCTTGGTCCGGCGCCGCTGCACCACGAAGCCGGTGAGGTTGCCGGCGCCCTGCGTCCGCCACTCCAGCCGCAC
>VZTI01003744.1:108559-128587 GCA_013397865.1 Struthidea cinerea
AGCCGTCCCTCAGGGCCGGGAGCGCCGGATGGGGCGGGAACATCCGGCAGCGGCGGCGGCGGCGGGAGCGGGCACGGCCCGGGGGAGCCGAGCGGAGCCGGGCGGAGCGGAGACCCCCGCGGTAGGGTGGGGGTCCTTGGGGTGCTGGGCACAGGCACCTCGTAGGGCGGGGAGGGTCCCCTGCTGCACACAGGGTGCCAACACTCGTCCCCGTAAGGTTTTGGGAGGTTCCTGGGAGACAGAGCCTGTCGCGTAGGGTGTTGGGAAGCCCTGAGGAGCTGAGGACAGGGACCGTGGAGGAGGGAGAGTCCCCTGCTGCAGACAGGGACCCCGCAGGGTTTGGGGGCTGTGTCGTCCGTCCCCTCCCCCCGTAGGATGCTGAGTCCTGGGACACCAAGAGGGGAGGAGGTGTTCCCAGAGTGATGGAGATGCAGGGATCCCATGGGGCTTTCGGGGGTCCCTGGGGTGTTGGGGGACAGGGACCCCATAGGGCAGTGAGGGTCCCCAGTTGCACAGAGGGATCCTACATGGTGCCAGCACTGGTCCCCATAAGGTTTTGGGGGTCTCTGGGGAATAGAGACTGCCCCATAGGATAATGGGGGTTCCTGGGGAGGTGGATGACAGGGACCCTGTAGAGCAGGAAGGGTCCCCTGCTGCAGGCAGGGACCCCACAGGGCTTGAGAGGGGAGGGAAGGGGCCCTTGGGTGCTGAAGGAGCAGGGAAGCTGTAGGGTTGGGGTGCTGTCCCCCATAAGGTTTGGGGAGGGATTCAAGGGTTCTGGGGGGCAAAGATCCCTTCACAGATGGATGGGGATCCACAGGGTGCTGGAGACCCAGGGATCACCAACCTGGAGGGTCCCTGGGATGCCAGAACCCCTGCAATGTGGGGTGACAGCCGGGTCCCCAAGCTTGTGTATCCCTCCTCTGGGATCACACGCAGGGCAGGTTCAGGGGAAGCTGCACACAGGACTCCAGGCTGCAGCTGTCACCTGCTTCCCATTATCTCGCTCCCTTTTCCAGCCATCCCACTGAGCTTTTGGGGACCCTTTCCTGCACCAGAACTGCCGCCTTTTCAGTCCATTCCCATATCTGGGAAAAAATTAATGCTAATAATAGCAATAACACTACTTCTAGTGCTAATAATACCTTGCTTCCATCCTAAAGCTCCTTTATTTTAAAGGTGAGGTAAAATAAGGCAAAGGGAGCAGAGTTAGGTGATGCAGAGATAAGTAAGTCTGGAATAATGGATGGTGCCTTCAGTGTTTCTAATGAACCCACAGAACAGTAAGAAACCTTTGCAGATGCTTTATTAAGATAAAAGATATCGCCGAGACGTTGCAAAGAAAACCTCCTCCACAGCAAAACTTAACCTGCTTGAAGTGCACCAGGGGGATTTTCCAGACTGTGGAGGATGTTGAGGAGGAGCAAGCAGCAGGGCTGGGGCTCTAGGAGGAGGTGTACCGGCGGGGCATGAGGCAGCGGGCCAGGTCCCGGCGCACGCTGAAGCGCAGGGACTCGCGCTTCTTCAGCGTGGGCACCACGTACTTGTTGGGGACGATGCGCTTCTGCGGCCGGGGCGGCGGCCCTGGCTGGAGCATCCGCCTCCGCACGGCCCAGCGCAACTCCTGATGTGAGTCCTCCCCGGGGAAGCTGAATCTCTCCCAATCTTTTTTATATTCTCTCAGTTTGGCTGCTGGGTCGGTTCTCTTCATTTTATCCACCTGTGCAACAATGTAGGATGTGGGCGATCTCCCTGGAATGGGGTGCTCGGATATAGTGTCACTTCCAAAATCCCTGAGGAGAGAGCAGGGTCTGTCCTCAAGGAGCCAGCAATCATCGTCATAGTGCAGGTACTCCTCCAAGTAGCCGCTGCTGGTCTCTAGCTCCCCTTCGGAGATGGTGTCATCCAAAAAAGTCCTGGAATGCACCAGGCTCAATGACTCGGCCTCATTATCTGGCTCGATGTTCGTCGGTGACTCATCGGAGACCTCCACTGTTCCATCGGGTCTGTGTCTCAGCACCTTCCTCTTCATCACCAACCTCCTGGTTTCCCTCTCATCCACAGGAAGGGCACGAAAAACGATGGATGACTGGGCATAGGGATCATCATGGGAACATGAGGGCCCCTCGCTGCCTCCCTGCCAGGTGCTCAGCTGGCTCAGATCGTCTGCCAACTGCTCCTCACCCTGTGCTCCTAGCACATTCTCCATGATTCCCACCAAACTGGATGGATTCTGCAGAAAAAGAAACCAGGGTTAATTTATTGCAGCACATTCACGTTGACTAAAGATGTCAAAGGGGCTCTGAGACTCAAGTTTTTGGGTTCAGGGGTTTTGATTTAGGTTGGGGGTGTCCTCAGTGCACTGCTAAACCTCCTGCTGCCAGCAGAAAGGCTCTTTCCTACAGTGACACAAACACAACCCCTAAATTCCTGCCAGAAGACGACACTAGAATTAATTATGTGATAAATGAAGTCCTGATGGAAAAAACACAGGGCAGGTTCCACACACTGGGTGAGAGATTTAATGGTTTTTCCTTGTACCTCTGCTTCTAAACCCACAATATCTAATCATAATTTAATTGACAGATATCCAGGAGGGTGTTTTACGTCCAGAGGAGGGAAGGGCTCAGTGCAGTGTGTTTAGATGCTCACTTATGAGTCTGGTGATAGTAAACCTCCAGCCCTGTGACAGAAAGGGATCCAGACACGGATTCCACTCTCAGCACAGGTTTAGGATCTCTTTAGGGGGAGTTGAAAAGCCACAAGTGTTGCCGGTGCCGCTGGGAACAGTGGGAGCAGATGGTAGGGCGGGATGAGTGGCAGCCATCAGCACGCTGTCTGCAGCGGGGATGCAGGTGTGAAAGTGAGCAGGGCTCCGTGACGGCTCGCCGGGAACGTGCTGCTGCTGACGGAGCAGATCCCATCAGCTGGGGGAAGAGGAGTGATTGAAGAGTCCAAAAAAAGAGATCTGAGTGCGATGAAGCTGCCCGAGCTAAGCCCCAGCGGCCCTGCCTGTGCTCCCGTGGGAACACTAAGGGGCTCAGACAATAAATACTCTGTTGGTAACAGTTATTTTGCAGAACAAGCCTAGAGATCTAATAAAAACCACATAAAAATGCAAATCCACCATTTTTCTTTCCCTGCAGACCCCAAGGATCCACCAGCAACAAACTGACACTCCAAGGTGGCGGCTATGGCTGAGGAGAGCTCGGCTACTGACCATGAGCAGCTCCTGAGGAGGGTGCAGGAGCTGGAAGTGGAGGTGAAGCGGCTGAAGGAGAAGCTCCAGGAGGACAAGGAGGGTGCCGGCAGGAGAGAGGCTCCTCCAGCCCCTGGGAAAGCCAAGAAACGCCAACAGCGGCCCTTCGATTTCGGCGCCCACAGCCGCAGACACGTGGCACTGCGCATCGCCTACCTGGGCTGGGGCTACCAGGGCTTTGCCAGCCAGGAGAACACCCCCAACACCATCGAGGAGAAGCTCTTTGAAGCCCTGAAGAAGACGCGGCTGGTGGATGACAGACAGACCTCCAACTACCACCGCTGCGGGCGCACGGACAAGGGTGTCAGTGCCTTCGGGCAGGTCAGCATCTCCACGGGAGCTCCTGTGGGTTTTCCTGGGTGGGATGGAGATCTGATGGGATTACTGTCCCACAGCACAGCTTGGATCTGTTCTTTAAAAGCCATCAGCTCTTAACCCTGGAAGTGAACCTGGCAATGGCTTCCTGCATGTGGAATGATGATTTCAGGCACTGGAAGCCTTTTTAGTGCCATTTCCCCCCCATATTAGTTGAAGTTTTTCAGGACCCTGTTTTGGAAGGATAAAACATGTTTTAGGCTGCAGATTCCCCAATAGCTCAGTGATGCCCTGCCCTTTGCAGGGCCCTCTCAGCTGATTTAACTTGCCAACCCTACAAAAACCCGAAATCCCCAGGAACTGGCTCACTTCCTGCAGCATCAGGCAACTGAATGCCTGCACAGAAGGGTCTGAGAGGAGCTGCAGCCAGCGGAAGGGAGTGTGGGAGTGGGAGCTGGAGGGAGGGAAGCAAGCTGGCCCGCTCGGTGGGCATGGAGCCATCCGGCTGGCTGAGACACTGGGGAGAGTGCAACCCTGGTGGCTTCACCATAGGGCTGGGTCTCCTTTCCTCCCAGAAAGCAAAGCTGGCAAAGGTTTAGCCTCACATGGCTGCTCTGCTCTCCTTCACAGGATGAGCCACATGAAATCAGGGCATTTGGTGCCTTCTCTTGTGCCACTTCAGCACACAGCACCCACAGTGGGAATGAACTTGTTCCCACACCAGGCTTCCCAGCCAGTCAGGCTGTTACTGCCTTCAAGTCATCACCTCCAGCTTGGAAAAAAAAAAAGCACATTATAACCCAGTGACTAAAGCTGAAGCCATTCCGAGACTGTGCTACGTAGGCAGCCTGCAACTCTCCCTGTTTTATTAATGGAATCCATGGCATCTGCTCCGGTCCTCAGAGGCACCCGCAGCTCTGCCACGGCAGGATTGCCTGACTGAAGCCACCTTCACTTGTAGGAGATCCTGGATTTATTTCCCAGAGGTGCAGGAAGACTTGGCTCCACGTGCAGCTGCGCCCATCCATCCGCGCTCTAATCCTGGCTGTCCTCATTTCTGCAGGTGATCTCCCTGGATCTCCGCTCCAGCCTGCCGGAGGGGCAGCAGCTCAACGGCCACGCGGGTGAGGGGCAGCAGGAGGAGCTCCGCTACACCCACATCCTGAACAGGGTGCTGCCACCCGACATCCGGGTGCTGGCCTGGGCCCCCGTGGAGCCAGAGTTCAGCGCCCGCTTCAGCTGCCTGAGCCGGACCTACCGGTACTTCTTCCCCTGCGCCCAGCTGGACGTGGCCCTCATGGACGCGGCAGCCCAGCGCTATGTGGGCACCCACGACTTCCGCAACCTCTGCAAGATGGACGTGGCCAACGGGGTGCTCAACTTCCAGAGGACGATCCTCAGCGCCAGAGTGACCTGGGTGGACAGGGCAGGAGAAGCCGGGCCACGGGATCCCTTCCGGCTGTGCCAGTTTGAGGTGACGGGACAGGCATTCCTGTACCACCAAGTCCGCTGCATGATGGCCGTGCTCTTCCTCATTGGCCAGGGCATGGAGAGCCCGGACGTCATCGATGAGCTGCTGAACGTGGAGAAGAACCCCCGGAAACCGCAGTACAGGTAGGGACTGGTCTGGAAAACCCAACGGGCTGCTCTTCAGAGCAGCAGCTGTGCCTGGAGTGCCACTGGCAAGCCGTGCCCCTGCCAGCACGCGAAGCAGTCTCACGCATGGGAACAGGCTGCCAGTGGCCTCAGTGGAATGTATCCACAAGGATCTCTGTTTTCTTGCTCTTGAGCAAAGCTTTGATAGCTGTAGTCCTTGGTGTTTGGTGAAAATTAAGTCACCTTTTATTCGGAAAGTAAGTCCTCTGAAGGTGAAGGCTGGTTTTGGCAGATCCATTGTTCTTGAGCCTTTTTGAGGTCCCACCTCCTGTCCTTGTCCCCAGCATGGCGGTTGAGTTCCCCCTGGTGCTGTACGACTGCGAGTTCCCAGACCTGCAGTGGCTCTACGACCCAGAGGTGCAGGGCTTCAACGTGACACACTTGCAGCAGCTCTGGGCCAGCCACGCCGTCAAAACCCACGTGCTCCGGGACATGTTGGCAGGGCTGGATGCTGCTCCCATGGCCACCAGAAAAGGTAGAGGAAGCTTGGGGGAAATACCTTGGTATGCACACTGACAGGGCAGGGATGGATGGGATATTGGGAAGGAATTCTTCCCTGGGAGGGTGGGGAGGCCCTGGCACAGGGTGCCAAGAGAAGCTGTGGCTGCCCCTGGATGCGTTGAAAGCCAGGCTGGACAGGGCTTGGAGCAAACTGGTCTAAGTGGAAGGTGTCCCTGCCCATGGCAGGGGGTGGAATGAGATAAGCTTTAAGGTCCATTCCAACACAACCATTATGGGATTCTGTGAATTACAGAGGATTAACTGGTTTGAAAAAAAAAAAAAATAGAAAGGAAGGGGTAATTAAACGGATTTTTTCCATGATGTCACAGGTCCAGGGAGCAGCCTGGTACCCTGGGGAGAGCTGCAGCCCCCACTCCACAGCCAGATCAGCGGCTTCGTGGAAGGGGTCCAAGCCCGCACCTACAAGCCCCTGCTGGCCCGGCCCAGATGCGAGGGGCTGGAGGCGCGGATCGAGCACTTCGTGCGGAGGGGCCGCATCGACCCGCCCCCGGGGCCGGGGGTGCCGGGGGACTGGGCCGGGGAGCCCCCCGAGGGCAAGCGGGGCAGCTCTGGAGCCCCCGAGCAGCTGCCCAAGAGGATCTGTATGGACACCGAGTGACGAGACACCTCGGCATGGGGGCAGCTGACGCTTTGCCCCTTTTTTTGTATTGCTGTTATTGAAAAAAAATGCGTTTTTTCAGTGCTATTTTTTATAAATCTCAAGAAATGCGGTATAACGGTGTTGTAATTCTGGGGAGAATGGGAGGGGGCTCAGTGCCCTCGGCGCGCAGTGGGGCAGCACTGGGGGGGGTGGCTGAGGCTATACTGGGCTGGGACCCCCCTCCCCGGTCCCCGGTACCTCAGGCCAGGCCCGGGCCGGCCCGGCCGCGCCGCTCCCGCTGCTCCGTTGCGATCCCCAACCGCCGCCGCCGTTTGAACGCCCCCGCGCGCCGCGATTGGCCAGCGCGGCTGCCGCTCAGTTGGCGGCGCCTTCCCATTGGACGGGCGCTCCGTGGTGCCGCATCCGCAGCGCCGCCNGCGGCGGAAGATGGCGGCGGGCGGCGGCGCGGCGAGGCGCTGTTGGCGGAGCGGCGCGGGGCTGGCCCGGGCGGTGCGTGGAGTCTGCGGGAGCGGGCGGGTGACGGCGGCTCTGCGGGCGGAGGAGCTGGCGGAGCGGCTGCGGAAGAGCGAGGGGCAACAGCGAGAGGTGAGCGGAGTGCGGGCTGCTGGGCCTGGGATCCTCGGACTACAACTCCCGGCGTGCACAGCGCGGGGGGCCGTGGGGAGCGGGACTCGCGGGTGAGGGGGATCCAGTGGGACGGGACGAGAAAAAGCATCCAGTGCCACCCGCTGCCATGGGCAGGGACACCTTCCCCTAGACCAGGTTGCTCCAAGCCCCGTCCAGCCTGGCCTTGGACACTGCCAGGGATCCAGGGGCAGCCACAGCTGCTCTGGGCACCCTGTGCCAGGGCCTGCCCACCCTCACAGGGAACAATTCCTTCCCAATATCCCATCTAACTCTGTCTTCTGTCGGTGTGAAGCCATTTCCTCCTATCCTGTCAGTCTAGGCTCTTGTCCCCAGTCCCTCTCCAGCTCTCCTGGAGCCCCTTTAGGCCCTGGAAGGGGCTCTGAGCTCTCCCTGGAGCCTTCTCTTCTCCAGGTGAGCACCCCCAGCTCTCCCAGCCTGGCTCCAGAGCAGAGGGGCTCCGGCCCTTGGAGCATCTCTGGTGCCTCCCCTGGCCTGGCTCCAGCAGCTCCAGGTCCTTCCTGTGCTGGGCCCCAGGGCTGGGGCAGCTCTGCAGGTGGGGTCTCACGTGAGCGGGGCAGAGGGGCAGAATCCCCCTCCCTGCTGCCCACGCTGGGGGCTCAGCCCAGCACAGGGGGGGTTCTGGGCCAGGGCCTGTCCAGCTCTCACCCACCAGCACCCCAGGTGCTTCTCCCAGAGCTGCTCTCCATCCCTTCATCCCCAGCCTGGATTGACCCTGGGGGTTGCCCCGCCCCAGGTGCAGCACCTGCCCTTGGCCTCATTACACCTCATGAGGTTCCCCAAGGCCACTGATGGAGCTTGTCCCGATCCCTCGGGATTCCACGCCGTCCCTCAGTCAGGGAGCGGGAGCACATGGAAGGCGAGCAGGCTGCTGCAGGTCACAGTGCAGGTTTGTGTGAAAGCCAGGAGCTGTTCATCCCCCACGGGTGTCCTGTTCTCTCCTCAGACCCCCAAGGACCCGAGGCAGCGATGGCTCCGGGAACTCGCTGCACTGAGCCAGCAGCTGCAGCAGGTTCACCCCAATGTCCTGGCCAAAATCCTTAAGCAGAGAACCGTGTACCAGAACGAGGAGATCGTGGTGATAGACAAACCCTACGGGCTCCCTGTGCACGGTGAGGGGGAGTGGGGAATGCAAACGGCTCCCTGGTGCTGACAGGGATTCTCTGTCTCTGTCCTTCCTGTGCTGGGATTTCCCTTCCCAGGGGCTTGGTCACTGTCAGATCTCGGCCTTCCCCTCGGATTTTGGGGTGATTTAGGGTGCATGGGGAGTACGAGAGTTGAGACTCCTTGCTGCCCTGGGTCACACAGGTGGCCCCAGCATCAAGAACTGCATCGCTGATGTGCTGCCCATTTTGGCCAAGATGCTGGAGAACATGAAAGCTGACCCCCTCCACCTCTGCCACCGCTTGGACAAGGAGACCACGGGCGTGATGGTGCTGGCACGGAGCAAGGAGGCAGCGGAGAAGATCCGTCTGCTCTTCAAAACCCGTCAGGTGGAGAAGATCTACTGGTAGGAAAGGTTTGAGTGAAGAAGGGGCTGTGAAGGGGGTTTAAAAAAAGGAGGGGACAATCCCTGGGGTGTGGGGGCTTTGTGGAAGTAGGGGGTGTTGCTTATCTCCCCCCGTCAGCACCATTTTATGGGACTGGGTTGTGAGAGAGGGGCTGAGGGGGGGGATTCCCATCCTGTGAGTGACACCCTGCAGACCTCTGCTTTCCCTTTCCAGGGCAGTTGTCCTGGGGGACCCGGACCCTGTTGAGGGCATTGTGGAGATCCCCATCGTGGAAAAGGAGGTGCAGAGCCACCAGTCCCACTACAAGGTGAGTCCTGTGTTCCCTCAGGCGCCATTCTGGCCAGGCAACCCCAGCATCCCCTCCTGCCTCCCCCGATTGCCCCTCTCTCCACCCTTCAGATGACGCTGGCTCCCAACTACCGCCTGTGTCCCGAGGATGGGAAGGTGATGAGAATCCGCAAGAACCGGAGCGCCGAGAGCGCCGTGACTCGGTACCGCCGGCTGGCCAGCGCCTCCGCCTGCTCGCTGCTGGAGCTCCAGCCCATCACCGGTGAGTGAGGCCTGCCGGGGTGTCCCGGGGCTGGATCCGCCCTCTGTGCAGTCAGCAGCAGCTCTGGAAGGGGGAACTTGTCATTAGACGTGACTGGAATCCTTTTTGGAACAAAGCTCCGGGAATAAGCCCTGCTGGGGCGATGCTGGACTGCCAAGCTGTTTGCTGGCTGCCAGTGATTCTGGCGTGGCATTGTCCAGCACTGAGGGTGGTGGGTGCTGAGGCCTGGCACAGCTGGATGTCACCTTGCTCTTTTTGCCCTTTTCTCCTCAGGGGTGAAGCACCAGATCCGGGTTCACCTGGCCTATGGCTTGGGGTGTCCCATCCTGGGGGATCACAAATACTCACACTGGAGCAAGCTGGCGCCCCAGGTAAGGCAAGTCTTGCCCTGGGGAGCAGCTGGAGCTGGATACAGCCCCTTGTGTCCCCCAGCTCCTCCTGAGCTGGGGATTTCAAGTCCCAGCTGAAAAGCTGCAGTTTTGAAGGGAACATTTTCCATCCTTGCTGCAGAAGCTTCCTGAGCTCACCCTGAGGAGGCTGAAGCTGGAGCAGAGCAAGGCTCGGCACCTGCCCCTGCACCTGCACGCCCACCGGCTCCGCCTGCCCCTGGGCCAGCCCTTAGACTTTGTCTGCAAGCCACCCCCCTTCTTCCAAAAAACCCTGAGGAAGCTAGAGCTGGACATCCCTAAGGACTGACGAGGCAGAACTGGAACGGTGCCGTGTATCTCCACATCTCCAGCACGTGGCAGCAGCTGTGCCCACCTGGAGCCGGTGGTGGGGTGAAGCCTGCAGTCTCTGTGCTGGTGCTGATGTTGCTGGATTCAGAGTGGGGGCCTACGTGTGCTTCTGGCCCAGGAAAGCAGCTGGACACTGAAGAGCCTCTAGACAAACAAGGCTGGGTGGAAGCTGGGCTTTGCCTGATCTGTGTTTTGAACTTGTCTCCGGGCAATAAAAGCTCCAGTTCCCTCGAGGGAACGCGTTGTGTGTCTGTGCTCTGGCCAGGTGGGACTCAGTCCCTGTGTAGGTTTGAGCAGACCTGGGTGCAGCCCCTCCCAGATTTTGGAGCTGTCACTCGTCTCTCCAGAGTTGTTTAGCTCAGATTTGGAGAGTCCTTTCACTGGAAAATCCATCGAAAGTACAATTTGGCAATGGCTCTGGGTTTTTTTGCTCTGCTGAGAGACTGCATGGGGAGTTCCTTGGCTTGGCAGGGGCAACTCTGCCCCTGCTCCGTGCTGCCAACAGCGTTGGTGTGGGTTTCTCAGCACTGTGCTGCCGGGAGAAACTGTTCTGTCCCACTGCCCCTCCAGTTACCCCATCCCTTATTTCTGTTTATTGGGATCCCTTGCCCTTGGGAGCTTTCCTTGGAGTCAGATTCCTCCCCCTGTGCCCTGAGAGGGAGGCAAGAGGAGGGACTGATGATCTGGGGAATTGCAGCTGATGTTCTTCATCAAAGGTGCCTCATTTGGTGTCTCCTGACCTGTCCCGGGAGCTTGGGGCTGGGCAGCAGGATGTCCTCTGGCCCCTCCGGCTGGTTTGGGTGCTGGAGAAGATTTTCTGTACCCCATGGAGCCACCGTGTATCTGGCTGGGGCTTCTTGTTGGGGAAGGGCCCAGTGCCCTGGCTCCCTGCTGAAAATAGCTGGGGACCCCCGTGCCCTCGGGCCGCAGCGCCAGGAATCTGTTGGCTGATGAGAGAGGGACATAAAACCACGGGGAGCCAGGAGCGGCTGCGGCCGGGCAGGAACGCTGCCCTGTAGGAATGCTGTCAGGGAGGAAAGCTGCCTTCCCAGCCTGCTGCCTTCCCAGCTCGCTGCTGCGGCTGCTGGGGTGGGTTTTTCTATTTCTATTTGTGAAAAGGCTTCCCCTGTAATTAGGAGGCGATTTAACGCCCTGTCTGAGCTGTCGTTCACAGCCGCCGGACACAGCGCTCGGGGCAGGCTCTCGGCAGGGACTCCTCAGCCCGGCAAAGTCACTCCTCGAGCCAGTCCCACCTCAGGCAGCCCTCGGCAGCGTCTCCTTTTCCTCACTTCAAAATGTCCCTCTCACACACGGCTGCGGAGTACATGCTCTCTGATGCTCTGCTCCCGGACCCCAGCAGTTCCCGAGCCAAGGGCTTGCGGCTGGAGCTGCCGAGCGATCGCCTGCTGAAGTTTGTCACCGTGGGGCTGCCCCTCTGCCTCGTCTCGCTGGCTTTTGCCCGGGAGTTCTCTGCTGGTGAGTTGTGGCTTTTCCAGTGTGTTCTTCGGGTCGTGGGCAAGCACCAGTGGCGGTTTGGTTGTCGTGGCAAACCCCTTGTATTCTTGATGGTGTCGTGATCCAAAGCGGAACAGCCTGGAAGTCCTGTTTTGGGAGCTGTTCTGCCTCGTGGGTATTTATTGATTGTTTTTAATGGATCATAATTCACTGGGAGAGCCTGGGAACAGCTGTGTTAACCCCAGGAGCAGCACTGAGTCAATGCCCAGCCTCAGCTGTTTGTGCCTTTGGGTGCCACGGGCTTGTTTCCAAGGAGGAGGAAGAGGAGGAGGAGGAGGGTGCCGGCAGCATGGAGAGATGCACTGATAGTGCATTGTGACCTCAGGCTAAATCTGGTCTCGGCCAACATCCAGCTGCTGTCTGTGAGGATTTGGTTTTACTCCAGTTTCTGGCTGGTCAGTCTCTAATTCCCTGCCCTGTGTACACACCACTACACACAAAGGGTTTGTGTTTGGGAAGAGATGGAAAAGTCCTCGCTAGAAACAACAGCAGCTCCCAAATGACCACGAAAAAGGCATTTTTTAATTCAAAGCAATACGTGAGATGTAATTACCCTCCTGTAAGGCATTGGCTCATGCCTGTGGAGTGTTCCTCCACCCTCCATGGCTGAGGTTTGCTCTCCTCCTCCTCACCCCAGGCTCCCAGATCAGCTGCTTCTCTCCCACCAACTTCACGGGGAAGCAGTCCGCCTACACCGACACAGCTTGCTGGGACTCCCTCATCCACCATGGCTTCGACGCCGAGGGACGTGCCGTCACCAAGTCCCTCTGGGCTATCAAGGTAGGGTCAAAGTCACATCTGGGTGCCCCTGCATCCCATCTGGATGTCCACAGCAAGAGCGACTCCACATCCTCAACAACCATTCGTCTTCTTTGCCCAGGTGTTCCCCTACTCGCTGCTGGTGGTGGCGGTGCTGATGTACCTGCCGTACCTGCTGTGGCGTTACGCCGCCGCCCCCGCCCTGCACTCCGACCTCCTCTTCATCATCGACGAGCTGGATAAATCCTACAACCGCTCCGTGCGCCTGGTGCAGCACATGAAGAAGGTCCAGCAGGCCAGTGCCGAGCCGGAGCGATTCTGGGAGGAGTACGAGAGGTGAGGCCAGACCAGCTCACCATGACCCTTGGAGTCCCTCCACGTGGCGTTGTGGCTGCAGCCAGGATGGACTTGGGTGACATGGTGCAGTTTGGGGGGTGGCTCTCACTGCCCCTGTGTCCCTCCACCCCCAGGGCCCGCCGGGAGAGGTATTTCGAGTTCCCGTTGCTGGAGCGGTACCTGAGCTGCAAGCAGCACGCCCACGCCCTGGTGTTCATCTACATCCTGCGGAACCTGCTGCTGCTCCTGTTCCTGGCTGCCACCTGCCTCTACCTGGTCTTTCTCCACCTTAACATCTTCTTCCAGGATGAGTTCAACTGCTCCATCGCAACAGGGCTGCTCCAGGCGGAGCCACACATCCCCCCGCTCATCCCTTGCAAGCTGGTCTTCTTCTCCGTGTTCCAGCTCATCAGCCTCTCAGTTGGCAGCGTCTACGTCCTCCTCATCCCTGTTGTCATCTACAATGCCCTGCAGCTCTGCCAGTGGGACAAGGGGCTGCTCTCCGTCTACGAGATGCTGCCTGCCTTCGACCTGCTCAGTCGCAGGATGCTCACCTGCCCCCTCAACGACCTCAACGTCATCCTTCTCTTCCTCCGTGCCAACATCTCCGAGCTGACCTCCTTCAGCCGCCTCAATGCCGTCAGCGCCCTGAGGGAAGCCACTGCCAACAAGGAGGACATCGATACTGTCATTGATTTCATGACGCTGCTGGCTGGGCTGGAGACCACCAAGCCCAAACACCACGCGTGCACCCCCGAGGCCGAAGGCAGTACAGCCCTCTCCAACGGTGCGGCCCTAGGTAGGCTTTTTGGGTAGAGACAACTTCTTCCCTCTTCTCTTGGCTCCCACACCACCAGATCCCACCCTGGAAATGTGGCTGGACCACCCAAAATCCTTTGCCAAGACCTTAAGGTGTTTGGGGCATAGCTGGGGGTCACTGTGAGGGCTGACAAATCCTGAAAGGGGTTCTGGCATCCACAATGTGATGCTACTGCAATCCAAGGTGTGGGCAGGGGTTGCTATAGGAACAGCAAGCCAAGAGATTGCTGCTTAAATCCAAGCTCTGGGCAAACTGCAGGGCTGGGAGGGTCCCTGTTTTTGGCAGCTCATCCTGCTGGGAGTGGGGTTGGGAGTTTTAAATCCTGGGAGGCTGATGCCAAGGATGCCATGCCTGCCCCCTTCTCCTGTTCGTGTAGCACTGGTGGGCACAGGGGGGCTGTGTGCAGAGATGGAGATGGGTTCCAAGATGGAGCCGCATTCCCAGGGCCTGCACTGCTCCCTCTCCCATGTACTTTGGGTTTTGGGGAGCTGGATGCCTCCTTTGGGGTCTCACAGGGACCCCTGGCACCCATGGCAAGTGGTTTGCAGGCTGTGTGAGACAGGCCAGCCCCACAGGCAGGAGCCGAGAGGCCCGGGCTTCGTTCCTGGCCCTGAACACAGAGTCTGAACTGTGGTTAAAAAAATACACGGACTGAGCTGGGTTCTGCATCCTCGTTGCCACGGCAACCCAGGGCCAGCACAGCTGGCTCCTGGGCCAGTTACCCGGTGCTGGAACAAGCCCAGATCCTAGTCTGCCATTGCCCAGCTAATTAACTGCCTGCTCTTCCCCCCTTGTCTAGAACCAAAGCCTGGAGTGGAAATGACGGGAAAAGCCTCACGCGACTCGCTTGGATCCGCCTGACCCAGGAGCAAGCAGCAGGCAGGGATCCTGTGATCCCAGGAGCCACTTTTCTGACACAGCTGTGCTGCAGCAGCGGGGCTGAACCCACCCGTGCTTCCTGCACCTGGCCTTTCCCTTCTTATGTACATTTGTCCAGCAAAAAAGGGTTAAACAATCCGTGTTTTGTGCAGAACCTCTCAGGTCTCTTATTCTAGGCGCTGGGTGCCACGCTGTGCCTCTTCCACACAAATTTCCCTGCTGTTATGGCAAGAGGTGGAGAATGGAGGATTAGGAATGCTCCTCTGAAGGAAAAAACCAATCCAGGAATAAAATGAGGTGGTTTATTAACTGTTTCTTAAGAGAGGGTGGTGGAAGGCACTTGCAGCCCTCCACAGCTCCCTGTCCCAGCCCGGCCTTAGTGTTTAGCTGTGGGTTTTCGGCAGAGCTCCTCTCTCCCCCTCTCCACCCTGCAGCTGGAAGCTGATCCCTGGATCCTGTGAGCACCCTACCCTGGGGATCAGCAGTCCGTGCCCAGAGAAATGGGGTGTCTGGGGGGCCAGGACCAGCTCCATGGGCAAGGGAGCAGCAGTGAGGGGCTCGGCTCCCACTGGTGTGTCTTGCTGCTTACATAATTTTTCATATATTTAATTAGTCCTTACATCATTTTTCATATATTTAATTGTAAATTGGCTTTTTCCCCCTCCCCCCACCCTGTAGCCTTGGCTGGAGTCCAAAGAGGAGCTGAAAAGTTGTTTAATTAATAAGGTGGTAACCAAGCCTCTTCCTGGCTTGGGAAGGGGCAGTGCCAGGAGCCATGAGTGCTTTGCCAGAGCCCTGAGCTCACTCAACTCCCTAATTTAGGGGGAACCTGGAGGCAGGGAGGAGCAGCAGCTCCCTCCCTCAGGCAGCGTTCCCTGCAGGGAGAGTGTCCAGCAGGAAGGGGGGTGCAGGCAGCCCCTGGGGGTTGTAGAGGGGGCAGGCCTGGTACTCACAGGGCCACTCGGCCCAGGCATAGCGCAGGCCCAGCACCAGCGTCCTGCAGCCACTCAGGGCCAGCGTCACCGTGCGGGACCCCACTGCCACCACTGGTGCCGGCAGCCACTGGCACAGGGATGCCCGGCTGGAGCAGCACACCTGGGGAGGGGAGAAACCCCCATCAGTGTTGCCTTCCCTCTCCCAGCTCTCTGGGGAGGATTTCCCACCCCCTCACCTCAAACGCCTGTGCATCCCTCTGACGGCAGACGAGCTCCTGGCTGTAGGTGACATTCAGCAGAGCCCTGGTCACCTCCAGGATAGCCCGGGTGGGATACGGTCCCTGGAACACAAGGTCCTTGTCCCCGTACGCCACAGCCCTGGCACCCAGCAGCAGCCGGTGCGCCACATTCTGCTTGTCCCGGGGGTGGATACTGCCAAGGAAGAGGAAGAAGATGGGGTTGGTACCCAAAAACTCCATCCCTACCCCCTCACCCCAGCCCAGGACTCACCTGCCATAGGGAGAGTGCTCATCGCCCAGATCCATGGCTACGGCCATGAAAGTGCTGGGCATCCTGGCATTGGGAACAACCCCCAGGTCGGCTGTCTGGTGCCAGCGGAGCTGGGCGAAGCTGTCGTCCGCACTCCGACGGCGGTAGGTGGACAGCTGCGAGGCACAGGGGAAATGGAGGAGGGGCTCAGCTCCCAAAACTGGCCACTGCAGTCCCTGCCTGGGATTTTCAGCACTTGGCAGGATGCATCCACGTGTTTACAGCATCCTCTCCCTGCTGCCAGCTTGGAAGTGGCCTCCGGTGTGGGAAAGGGTGGGTTAAGACCCCTGGATATCCCCAAAGGATGGTGGAGGTCCTGCCTCTCACCCTCCCACACCTGCACAAAGCCAAAGGGCAGAAGCGGCTCTGTCTGCCCGGCTGATCCGGCGTGGAACGCCCGGCGCCAGTCGGCGATGAGTGCGGGGAAGGTGCAGTTGTACTGGTCTGTGTGCAGGAAGGCGTTGGCCTCACCTGTCCCCCAAAAAGAGGGGCTGATGAGAGCTCGGTGGGACAGCAGGAGCTGCTCCACGCCGGGGGAGAGAAACGGGGGCTCACCCTGGTACCAAGCGACACCCCGCAGGGTCATGTTGAGCAGCGGGTGGATCATGGCATTCCAGAGCACGGAGGGCGTTTGTGGGCCAGAGAGATGCTGATGTGGGGAGGTGCTGGAAGACAAAGCTAGGCTTAAGGGGGGTGCAAAGCACAAGGCAGGCTTCAGGTTAAAGCAATCATGCCAAAGGGAGCTCTGGGGTCCCTCCTTTCTCCCTTTACCCACCCAGATGTGCCTTATGCGTTTGGGATGGGAGGGGACTTTATCCCAAGGGGGCATAATAATGCACAGAGGGGGCAGTGAGGCTCCGGGAGAGGAGGTGGGGTGGGAAGGGATGAGGATACTCCCCAAAAGCAGCGTGGTGCAGGGTAGGAGGAGTTTCCACAGCACCTTCTCTCACCTCCCCATGTCCTCTGGGAGCCCACACGCCTGCAGAACCCGGCGGGAGGACCAGGCCTCGATGGGGGTCCCCCCCCAGGCCACCTCCACCAGCCCGATGGGGGAACCCAGAGCCTCATACAGGGAGCGCCCCAACAGCCAACACACGGCCGAGAAGTAGGTGAAATTCCCGTGGCCCAGGTTTTCTGCTCAAGAAAACAGCAGGCTGCAAAGGGAAAAAGTGGGGAAAAAGCCATTTCCAAGCTCTCTTTTGGAGGCCCATTGCACTCACCAGCTGTTGGAATGGACCATGGCAAGTCGATCCGCTCCAGGTCCTCCAGCTCAACGTCGGAGCGGGCAGGCGCCGCAGCAAAGATCCGGACGTAGGGATAGCGAGATGCCATGGCGAGCTCCTGGCTGGCATTGGCCACCTGAAGAAGGGGCAGGAGCATGCAAAGCCCTTCCCTGCCCGATCCCTACCTGATCCTGCCTGATCCGTGCTGTGGGGCCTCACCTGCAGGACCGTCATTGCCATGTTGCTCTGCCCGCTGCAAAGCCACACGTCTCCAAAGTAGATGTCCTGCAGTGTCACGTTCTCCGAGCCCTGCTCAGCTGTCAGTGCGTAGGGACCGCCCCGATCCATCGGGTCCAGGACAGTTGTCCATGTCCCAGAAGGTCCTGGAGGAAGAGGATGGTTCTTATCTTCCACCACCCTTATGAAGGCCTCAAGACCTTTGCCAGGATGTTGGATGAGCAGCCAACAACGAGTGGGGAAGGACAGGCAACAGGGAAAAGCTTCCCCACCGCGGAGACAGGTTGGGGAAATGGATTTCGGAAGCTCTCTGCCATCACAGGGACCTTCCTCCTGCAGGAATTTAGGGGTTAAAAAAGAAAATCTGGGAAACAAATGCGTGTCAGAGCAGAAGCTGCTGGGAGGAACTGGGATTACAGGAGCAGCTTGGTGTGTGTGACACTGAGATGTCTCTGGCTAATTTTAGAGGCGCTGAATCGAAGCGTAAAGATATTCTGCTGGAGCTTAGCGTGGATTTTCTGGCTGGATCCTGCAGATCTCCTGGATCGCTGCTCTCCCACATGACACCTCCAGGCTCTTCAGCTTATGGAGGTGCCCTTGGGCAGCACTTTCACCCCCCAAAGGTGATGAGCTCCCCCCGAACTCTTCAGACAGTGAGGTAGCTGGGATTTGAGGTGCCCCTGAGCTCTCCCAGCCCCCACGAAGGCTCTGCTTGCACAGGCAACATCCTTCAGGGCTTAGAGATCCCACAGGATCCTCCGAGGGAGCATAGATCGAAAAAGAAGCCAGGAGTGTTCTGGAAATTCTTCAGACATGGTTTAGACAGGGAGAGAAGCTAAATTCCCCTTCTCCCCTCCACAGCCTCATCGCTCGGCTCAAGCCTGCGCGGTGCCACCCACTCCAGCAGCAGCTCGGCTCCCGCTGGGCGCCCACGGGATCCACTGCTGGGAACCAAAGTGAGCAAAGGCTGGCACGGGGCAGGAGGGGGATGGCTGAACCCCCCCAGGTCTCCTGGAGATGGAAAAACACGAGCTGGAGGTGTCACCACCACCTCTGCAGCCCCAGGGCAGCAGTGTGACAAGCGCCAGGGTGGTGACAAACCCTGTCTCACCCCACCGTCGGCTCCAGTTTGGGCTCAGACAACTTCTTGGGGCCACCAAAAACCACCGGCCCCAGTTTCTAGTGAAGGTCTGGGACTGACCTTTAACCTGTGCTGTTTTCTCCATGACGATGAGGCCACCGGCCCCCGAGAGAGTCACGGTGACCACGGCCCCCAGCGCCCCGTGGCCCCACACCACAGCCCCTGACGGCTCCTTCTGCAGCACCATGTGGTCACCATAGTAGGAGGCAAAGCCGAGCCTTCCCCCTGCAATCAGCAAACAGTGCAAACATCAGGGAAATACCCTCGCCATGGCCTCTGACCCCCTCTTAAATACACATTATTTGAGATCCCTCTTCATTTACAGCTTTCTAGTCAGCCTTAAGGCGGTTAAAATCCCCACAGAGCTGAGGAAGAGGCAGAATTTAAGGTCCGCAAGAGGGAATTCACCTCCCAAAGCACAGGGAGCATGTTACAGTTTGTATTACACGGATTTGGATACAGATTTTGGGAAAAATTCCTCTATTAACAGCATGGGAGTGTCTCTCCCAGCCCAGCCTTGCTAATAAATGTTCTGATGTATTTTTGCCTTGGAAAAAAGTTTGTCAAGGGGCGGGATGGGAAACATTGGGTGTGCAGCATTGGCAAAGGCACCTTTTGCGGGGACGGAAGCAGAAGGCTCAGCCCTGGCACCCCCAAAAGGCCCATTTTTGCAGTGTGAAAAGAAAATAATATTTGAAAAGAGGGTCGGGAGCAACGTTTGAGGGGTGATCTGAGATCCCCAGTGACCAAATCAGAGCTCATGGAGCCTCATCTCTTCTGCAGCTCATCCTAGGCTGGGTTTAAGGAAGAAAAGGAAAGGAACGATGTCCTCGGCCCCTCAGGAGTCAGCTGCATCGCTGGTATCCCACTGCCTCATGCCACGAGGCTCCGGGAGTTATATAAAAAACAAGTCGGAGGAGAAAAAAAAAATTAAAACTGAGACGCCAGGGAAGAGTGGAGGCTATAAAAAGCAGCTGGGAGGAGGGAAGGGAGAAGAAGGGAGGAGGGAAGGGAGGAGAGCCCACGAGACACCACTGAGGAGCCGCATGCGGCTCCCACCTTACGTAAAGCATCGTCCCACGGCAGCAGTGCCGGGCCAAGGGCGTTGGGGAGGGGCTGGGGGTGTGAAGGGTATCAAAGTGGGACTCGGGGGGTGCAGAGGGCGTCAAACTGGGGCTCTGGGAGTGCAGAGGGCACTGAAGCAGAGCTCGGGGATGCAAAGAGTGTGAAAGAGGGGTTGGCGGTGACAAGGGCATCAGAACTGGGCTAAGGGGGAAGCCAAAGGCATCCAAGTGGGGCTGGGAGGGCACCAAGGGCCCCAGAATGGGGCTCAGAGTAGTGCCAACACCATCAAAGAGGGTCTGAGGGTTCAAAGGGCATCGCAGTGGTGCTGGGGGGGGTTTACAGGGAGTGCCAAGAGGGGCACCCTAAAAAGCGCGGCTGGGGAGGAGCCAATGCACAGAAGAGGCTCGGGGCGTGCAAAGGGCACCAAACCAGGGCTTGGGGGAGCTTCCATGGGCATCGGAGCCCGGCTGCGGTGATGCCAAGGGTTCTGGCGGTGCCAAGCGCCCCGAAGTGGGTCTGGGGGGGTCCCGGGGCAGGCCCGCTGCCGGGCCTCGCTGCAGAGGGTGCCCGCGGGGCTGGGGGGTCGGAGGTTGACCCCTCCCCAGCCCTTTACCTGCCGCCGCCGGAGCCAGAGCCAGCAGCGCCAGCAGCGCCCACGCCGCCATCCTGAGGGGAACAAGGGGCTGTGAGGGCGACGGGACCGCCGGTACCCCCCGATACCCCCCGGTACCCTCCGGTACCCCTCGGTACCCCCCGGTACCCCTCGGTACCCC
>VZTI01003745.1:8462-22529 GCA_013397865.1 Struthidea cinerea
TTTTTTTTTTTTTTTTTTTTTTTTTTTTTTTTTTTTTTGTTCTGGGAGAGAATTACCAGTTTTGGTATTACAATAATGTATCTGATTTTTAGCTGCATTGAGGAGATGGTGCTTGAAAGACTGTTTGTTCTCCTTATTGATGAGATTGGCATTTCACTGAGGACAGACAAATGACTAAAATATATGTGTATATTTATGTGTGGGGAGTATGGGCAACAAAGAAAGCAATCAGTGGAACTATTTAGTAACTGGAATCAAATCAAAATAGGGTAAGACATAGAGCCAGAAGAGATGGCACAGTTTTGTCTAAAAACAGGAGATGACTGAACAAGAGGACTGCATTTTTCTTTTCTTTCCTTTATATTTACTTTAAGCCTCTCGGGATCAAAAGTATAAGAAAGAGTAGTACTAATATTAATTACTATTTATACAGTTCGAGCATATTTTATCCCTCATAACTGTAAACTGTTATTGTAGATCTCTAGGTTGCATTCATTAAGACCTTATGACTGACACTGGTTTGTATTAATCTCTGTATGAGCACAAATGGTCATTTTGGTTAGTGCAGTTTGGTGCTGTCACCTGGAAGATTATCTGAATAATGTATCCTTGGAAAAAAAAATCCTTAACAGTTCTGTAATTACTATATTCAATTCTTTCGGGTCTTTCAAGTCTGCTGAAAACACTAGTTTTCAGGCAGAGTTGCAGTTTTCAAAGTCTGTGTTTTGGTCCGTTTGATTCAAGGACAACCTTCAAAAACTGATTACAGGGTTTTTATGTCCTTGTATGTCCTTATCTTGTATGTCAGTATTGTGAACGTACATGCCAGCAAGTATTCATATTTAATCTTAAATCAGAACATTCCACCGATGAAATCTTGGATAAAAAGAAATTGCTAAAAAGTGTAGACTTCTGAATATCTTTGCATAAGAAAGTTTTTATCCAAGATGTGTTTTCAAGAGACAAAAAACAATTGTCATCATATGTGTTGAATATACATATGTACAAACGTACAAATCTGGTAAAATGTTCCATTATAGCAAGAAGAAGAATTTCTTGAGCTTTCCTGAAGGATGACTCTTCATGGAAGACGTTATCTGACTGTCCTTGTGTCATTTCTGATTCTAGGAGCCAATAATAAATTTACCATAGCAGAATTTAGAAGCGTCGGCCACCAAGTGCTACGCTTTTGCCAAGAAATTTAGGGAAAAGTTATCCACCACAGCAACTCTCCTGCTCTTCCTCTGAAACTTCTCCCATGAATTGCAGGTTACCCTGATCATTCTTCCTGGTATACTTAATATCCACAGAGCTTCAGAACAGACAACTTTAATGACGTGTTTGAAGTTCTTAAAAAAATTTAATATGCTAATTTAGATGAATCACTTTTTCATGTAATTCGGTGTATGGGAGTAAAAGTGCAGCCCTTGTGTTTAGCATGTGCATTGAAAGAAGGAGTTAGTAAAAAGACAGTATAAAATGGTGGGTTTATTAAATGCTTCTGTCTTTTTTCCCTTCTGCCTGTGCATAAAACTTTCTGGATTCTGCTCTATATTCTCTAAAATACTTTCCCAAGACATCCTGCTTCTGAATAAGCTAGGTAGCCAGCTATATATATGTTTATGAAAATTATTTCAGGTATAAAAATGGATGGAGATAGGCAAAACCACAAAAATATTTTTGTGGCGATCTGTGTCCTTCCTGCCTTGTCTTCTTGTTCTTGACATTGACTTTCACTTTATTTTTTTTTTCCTTTTTCAAAATAAAAGGTAAGACAAGAACTTTGACTAGCATAGCTCATTGTAATTCTGACTTCAGTGGAACTATGTAAGTTCACAGCTATCTCCTGATCTACCTTTAGCTGTTTTTTGCATTGTTAAAGACAATCTGATTTGAACAATTCAAACTGTCCTGGGCAGAGACACTGCCATACTGATTCTGATGAAATGATGACACAGATACCTAAGTAATTTGACTGAATATAGGTTGCAGCTTTTATTTACAAGCATGGATGTGCATTGCGCAGCAGCTAGGCTAGGGTCATGCTGTTTATTGTGTTCAGCACATCACTTCCATGCTGTAAATATATCTTAAAAGTTTTTCTCAGCCTAAATAAAACGTATGGAAGGTAAAACAAATTACTTCTTCAGTGGATTCCTCAGATTCTTACCCTTATTTTTCTGCATTCGAATTTCACCAACCTGTCCAGGATATTTTTGTCATTAAGATAGTCATATGCTCAGAGTACAGCAGTCTGCTTGTAGATTACTCACCTTTCATCTTGCTCCTTCAGTACTTTGAAAATGTTCAAAGAAATATATAGGTGCTTTGCTTCAGTTTGGGCCAGTGGCCATGCAGATGGAAAGTACATTAGAATGCATAAGAAAGATCTGACAACATCTTTTACAAATGTTTAGGCATTTAGGGAGAGAGTGTCAAAAGCATCAACTAATTAGCAGGACTAACAGGTCTGTTACAAGGCCTCTTTATCTTTGCTTAAGGAAAAGGTGCATGATACAGCTTGGCAGAGCTCTCTGAAAGCCTAAAAATACTGTACAAAAGGCTTACATACCATTTGATAATTAAAAGACTAACACTGACAAATGGGCTAGAAATAAAAGAGGGGCTTAAGGAGAGCTAATTAGTGAGAGGGTGGTCAATTCGTTTAAGAGCAACTCTCTGGGGTTTTGATTTTTTTTCCTCTTTTGGTGTTTCTTCTTTCTTCAAAGAAGGCATAAAAATATGCAGGTTTTTTAATATATTACACTTGTCATGTGATTCAGCAAAGGCTATAATCAAGAATTATAATAATTTTTGGTGATCATAAGAATCTGAAAATGAAACTCATTTGTAATTTTGTAATTACCTTTACTATGACACACAGTTCTGACACATAATTTTAATCTAATATCATTATATCTTTAACTTCTGTAGTTTGTGTGGGTTTTTATAAAAGGTCAAGCCTATGAACGTTTGAGTAGTCAATTCTTCTTGGGTGAATATGCATACATGCACGCAAATGGAGTTGGAAGACTCTGTGGATGGTCAGTGGTCAAGATCATAAGCAGGGTAGGTACTGCAACTGGAATACACTTTTTGGATTTCTTTTTAATCTTCTTGGAAGAAGAAATTTAAAAAATCAAGAAACTAGGAAAAATGTCTGATTCTGAAGTTTGAAAGAGGTGCTGCAATCCTCTTGATTTTCCTTTACTATCCTTAAGAGTAGCTTTAAAATCCTTTTGCAACTTTTTTTTTTTTTTACACTATATTAGTACTCTTATTGTGGGCTGAAAAGCACTGTGAAAACTTGGCCTTGCTTTCAGGATTCAAGGTTCTCTTCCATTTATCAACTCACCTTGAGATGGTGTAGAACTTGATCTACTGTAGAACCTGATCCACTGTAGAACCTGAATGCAGCAAGACAGTGTTTGCTCCATGGCTTTTCAGAGTATTATGGCATGGCGTAACTTACAGGGCCTGAAAAATGCAGAGCATCTGTTTCCCTCAGGACTGGTTTGTCACATGCAGTATGGAACTACTTTTTTCATGAGAGGCTTAGCTACATGTAGAGAGTTAGCATTTCTCACTTCTTTTATGTGGGCTTCTGGGTTTTACAGTGCCATATGTGAAATTACTGTTAAAGATTTCATTGAAGAATTGATGGTAGTCACAGTGCATATTGCAATCATCCTATCACTCTGTGTACTGTGAAAGAAATCTAAGGCTGGTCCCTAGTACTTGAAATTAAAAGATAGCATCAGTGTTATTAATGTAATAATTTTCACTATTTTTGATGAGCCTAAGATAAATGAGTACTATTTCCTTCTCCATACACATTAGGCAAAACCATCTGGTAAGTACTATGTATATAAAGGCCAAAGAGACTCTTTTGCAACACTGTATGCATACATGTCTATGTAATGTCTTTTAAATGAAACAAGAACAAAATTACTTCAGCTAGTCTCCTGTCTTATCTCTTTATGACCTGAAATGGCTGCCGACCTATGCAAATAGATCTTACGAAATGCCACAGTATTTACATAACTCTTTGGAATTCACTTGTTAGAAAATACATTCTTCTCAGTGTGCATTTTAAATCATGTCAATTTATAGGACTTCTGCAGAAGTTGATGCAAAAGAGAGCAAGAGGATACAGATATTTCTGTAATTTTTTTGCACCTTTCTATTGCTACGTAAAGAAATTCTTCCGGTGACATGAAAGTAGTTAAATCTTACCTTACTAAAAAGCCCAGATTCTTTGTGAATGATTACACAGATTATGAGAGAAACTTTACCAGGATAGAATAACAGAAAAAAACCAAATACTCATTGACATTAAAGGTGAATTGCAAGGCAAAGTATTTACCCAGAACCTTGGTTAGTTTTTATGCTAATCTTCCATCCAACAGAAATACATATCAACATCCTCACACTGGGAAGCAGAGGGGCAAGTACTGATCTCGTCGCTCTCATGAATCAAGGAAACTGCTCGAGTCTGAGTCAGGGCAGCTACATTGGGTACCAGGCAAAAGTTCTTCACCCAGAGGGTCGTTGGGCACTGGAACAGGCTCCCCAGGGAAGAGGTCCCAGCACCAGCCTGACATAGTTCCAGAAGCGTTTGGACAATGTTTTTGGGCACATGGTGTGACTCTGGGGGTGTCGATGATCCTGATGGGTCCCTTCCAACTCAGCATATTCTGTGATTCCATTATATATTCCTTCTTTGATTTCTAAATCTTCTTTCTAAACATCATATCCTTTGTTGTTGACCAATTAATGTGAGCATTCTTTCTGTAATATTATAAATTGGGAAGATTTCTTACCAAATTGAGGCCATTTGTTGGAAACTGGATGTAGTACATTTTGATCTGCTTTTGACATTTTTTATTACTAAACAGCCCAAAAGCATGAGTCTTATTGATTGGATCTATTTACACACCACTACTGTATTTTCACTCTTAACATTATATTCTTGAGGGGAAGAGGTCATATTAAATTACTGACAACTTGAAGTTTGTGGTACTTCTCATTCACTGAGAATCTGTACAGCTCCACCAGCCTTTCTGCTGGTAATCCATTAGGATCTTTAAAAATAAGGTACAGTTTTTACTCTTAACTTACATGAATAATTTAAGAAATTCTGAGTGTGATGTAATTCTTATTTATTGACCAGTTTGTGAACTTTTACTTCAGTCCGTTAAGGGGCTTGATTTGAAAAAGCACATTGATGTATTTTAAGCTTTCTAAAACTGATTGTATCTACTTGGAAACAGAATACTATACTTATATAACAAAACTTCAGGGTGCAAAATTTGATAAAATTGTTGTTCTATTCAGACTTGCCCATAAAATTTGTTGGTATAAAGTATTTTTTTCCATCAGCTGTTTCATTGGAAATGTCAGACCCCTATCCACTATGTTGTAGTTGGAGGGGGAAAAAAAGTCAATATTCTGTGTTGTGATCTCCAAACATCCAGCGCCATTTGTTTGTACTTACTGATCATGGTAATGCTTCATTACACCGTGGGATGGGAAAAGACAGTGGGAGTCAGACTAGGATTCTTCCATGCTGGAAGGCTATGGAAAAGCTTCATAAACATCTATTCCTAAGAAAGATCTTCCACAGGTTTGGGACTTAGGAAGCAAAATATTTTCAAGATAACATAGGATGTTCATGTCACGAATTGGAAGTTGTCTCCTGACTACTGAAATGGAAGGAATGACATCAGTTTGCTTCAGCTATTGCCATCTGCAGAGAAACTATTGGTGTCTGGAAAACTGGAATTATGTTTTGAGAAATATTTTTAAACTTTGAAGGGTGTTCCTTTTGGCAAGCTTATGGAAACGTTTGACTTAATCCTTGAGGCCTGTGACATTCAAAGTAATCCATCATTTTTCATGCTAGTTTTATTTACATAAAAGAATTAGAGTAAAAATGGATATAAGCATTTCAATTAAGCCACTCACCAATTTTTGTTAGAAACATATATTTTAAAAAGGGCCAGACAATTATATTAGCAATATAAATTTCTTTTATTCCCAGTGTGCTGAAGCAGACAATTCTTTTTACTACAAATCTTCAAAAGATGCGAAGTTTGTCTTATGTAATGAAACACAAAAAGTAGACCACATTCTTACAGTCATGCTGGTAAATAGGTAGAAAAATTCCATTCGTAAAAAATAAGTTGCATTGATGCTATAAAAGTAATTCTACTCAAATTCACTGTTCATGTTTCCCCATGATTTTACATACTTTCACAGACAGTAGAAAGAAAATAAGACTCAGTTTTGTAAACCACTGAAAGTCTTCCATTATATTTGTTTGGGTTTAACAGTTTCTCTGTTTCTTATAATTTAGCCACATAATCAAGACTCAATTGTGAAAAAAAACAAATGTAGGGAAGAGGACTTGTGTGTGTATAAAAAAAGGAAAAAAATCAATCAATGAATATGTTTAAAAGAAGAAAAATCATCTAGTCATTCTAATTCTTTTTTTCTGTTCAAAATACCTTTTTTTTCCTGTTTCATTTCTTATTTTACAATTTACATTTTAGTAAAATAATTAGAACATTATATGACCTTCTACATGACAGTGGGAGAAAGGACCAAACCAAATGAAAAGTTATTTGAGGCTTAAAGGGAGTAAGTCTCCTGTTAAAATAAAACTAAACTAAACAAAACAAACAAAACAGTCTAAGTTTCCATGAGGTCTTGTATACCATGGCTGAAAAGTTCTCTGGTAATAGGAGATCCCACAGTAAGTGTAAGAACACTGAAATAAATATTGAATTTAAAGTAGCTTTAGCTTCTGAGAATGTTTTCTCATAAGAAAACTTGTAGGTAGGAAGAAACGTACATTTTAAAATATTGAATAAATGTTGGTAGAGGATTTGGTACAATACTTAGATTTCTTCAAGTCATGTCAGAAAAGTTATGCTTCTCACATAAGCAGACAAACCTTTAAAAAAAAAGAGCTAGTCATTTTGACAACATTTCAAGGATACCATGTTATCGTGGGGTTGTCGGTAAAAACTGTGTTTCCGAGATCACTCCGAGATGAGTATGTACTGCTTTTAGCACTGCTGTTATGTAAGGGTTCAGGGTATGCCTGCTTCATGTAGTAGAGAATTTTGTGAAGTCCTTGACCACCAAATACTGGAGTACCTAGTTCTGCCTTTATTCAAACTGAAATTGTGGCTCATGTTGATAGACTCTGACTTTATTTAGGTCTTGTTAATTTGGTAGTAGACCCAGAAAGCAGTGTTCTGACTTGCTCCCATAGACAGGACCATGTATCTGTGGCTGTTGGGAGGCAGATTTTCCTTGATAGCTTGTGCATTTCAGTGCCTCTCCGCTGCACTGTGCCTCTGTATCCCCACTGAAACCAATTAGGAATCCTGTTGTGTGAAGCACCATACAACTGTGTCAAAATACAAAGGAATATCGAACATGATAGATAAATGAGAAGGCACTACTGTTCAGTTTTAAAATGTACACATTTTAAACACAGAAAAATTAAAGGCCTCATGTAAATTAAATAAGGCTGGGAGTCTGTATCAATTTCTCTAGAAATCACCAGGAGCAGGACTGGTGTGGGACAACCCTCATAACTTGTACATGGCTCCCCAGATTCCAGCCATTATCTGGAGTCTGGCAGTCTTTGACATCAAGAGACAGTGAGTTCTTAATTTGCTTTCATAAGGTAGTATGGTATTTGTAGCAGAGAAGACCACTGAATCCATGTTGCCTCCACACATCAGTAGGTGCAGCAGGGACAGTGCCACACTGAACCTAGTGGGCTTTCTCACAGGATTGAAAGTTGCCTCTCTTTGAAAAGCAAAGATGCAATAAGTATAAGATTTTATTTGATAATTTACATTCAATCCTATTATCTTCAAAGCTATTAAAAATTTTGTATTTTTAAAATCAGAGTCAAGGTGGATTCCATGGCATTTTGAGGGATTTTCAGACCAGAGAAGGGGGTAAATATTTTGTGTCGCTCTCTCGGACACGAAATAAGCACGCGGGACGCAGCTTGTCAGGTCAAAGCAGCCAGGGCAGCGAGGCCAGAAAAGCCTGACCCTTGCCCTCCATTGTTTATTTTATATGATCTTAGAAACCACCGTGGATTGGAGGATGAAGATTTCCTCCTCTCAATCTCACTGGTCAATGGAAATGTCTATCATACAAAGTCCACCTAGCAAAGGAATGCAAAACAATCCAGGCACGGTTAGCAAAACATGAGCACGTTTACAGAAAGTGCATGAGAAACTACTTACAGAGATTGCAAGCTGAAGAACTGCAAAATGCAGGGCGACAATTTTGTATACAGTATCTGGCGTATTTCTAGGTAAATAATTTTGTTCTTGAGACAGAGACCATTTTTTTTTTCTTTTAGACTTTTTTCCCCCTAGTGCACTCATTCCACAGAGTACACTCATTTACAAACATGCTTCTTTAGCAGTACTTAAAAATATTGCAATAGCAACATGAATAAACTGTAATGATTTTTTTTTTTCACCAAGAAGTAGAGTGAAAAATAGGAGTAATTTGCGAAAATCACCTGTCATCTGCGGTAATAGACTTAGGGGAAGTATACAGTAGCAGCTCTAGGAATCAGTATTAAAATCATACCCTGAATAATTTTAAAATAAGAATAACCACTTCCCCCTTTCATCAGAGGTGATTTTTCCCTATTAGTCTGGAGCACCACCTGCCACTTCGACATCACTGGCATCTAAAATCCTGTTTCTTTTAGCAAGCTTTCAGTATACCTATACCTTTCAGGTATCGTTAATCTCACATCAGAGTGAAATGCTCAAACTTCAGTGCAACTTTGGAAAAAAAGAATCTCTTGGGTTCCAGAGAGATATGTGAGGTCAGGGGTTCTTTTGTATTAGTAGATCAATAATAAAAATAATCATAGAGTGCCACTGACTTTTGTCATGTCTAACCTTGATTATTGCTCAATAACAGTCAGAAATATTTCATCCCTTCATGATTGCCTCACTAATTTTTCACAATCTACAGCACTATCATCTTCAAATACAAATAAAGGTTAGAAGCAAAAAGGTAAATAAAAGTGGCACAATTATATAAACAATGAGCCACAGTGGGTATCAATTACACTGCTAACTGAACACATTACAGAAAAGTATAATTACTTTTCTACTATTGTGTGGGAAAAATATTCTGGGATTTATCAAAATTAGTTTCCAACTCCTACAGAGGATACTTGACTGATTTACCTTTACTTTTTTTAGTGAAACAGCTTCTTTTTCTTAATATTGAAGAAAAATACTAAAATAATTTAAAAGATTTGAAAGTGAAATTGATCCATCATGTTGAAATATTATACAGTAAGAAAACTGTAGTAATATGCAGTAAAAAATCACTGAGAAAGCATGGTAGTGAATTTTGAAATTGATTGTGTCTTATACTTACATTGATGCCTTTCAATTCAAGTAGCTTCTGAAAAATCAGGTTGGAGATTTGGTTTTATTATATATGCATGACATCTATTTGAAAAAGATAGAGAAGAAAACTTGTTAATCTAAATTTGTCCAACAACTACCGGTGATAATGCGAAGGTTGTTTGGCCACACCTGATGAAGAGAACATCAAAGAAGGCAGTGAACACTAGCCCAAATTTAAGGCAGTTTGTTATTAGCTTAATTTACTTTGTTCTTTTGAAAAATGTGCAGGAAAGAGCACAAGTTGTGCCTTCCTTGAAATTTTGAGGAAAACACTAGCAACACAAATATTACTGAATCAGGATTCCCGTGCATACAACAATTATGAACTTTTGAAGGCTTGGCTTCTCATTAGCTTACTTGTACTTATACAAAATTAGTATTTAGCCACAATGATTTTGCTCAGCCCAAAATTATAGATTCTCTAATTGTGGCAGGACAACTCTAGATTGCAACCTTTCATACGCTTCATAGAGAAGCTTGTCCTATTTTACTGTAATGGAACCAGAGAACTACAGAACCAAAGAATACTGGAATCATTAAGGTTGGAAAAGACCTCCAAGGTTATCAAGTCTAACTTTTGACCTCACAAAACCACACCAGCTTATCCACAGCAGTAAGTGCCACATCCAGTCATATCTTGAATGCTTCCAGACATGGTTTCTTTCACCACCTCCCTGGGCAGTCTGTTCCAGTGCCTGAAAACTTGTGCAGTGAAAAAATTCTTTCTGATGTCCAGCCTGCACTGATGCCTTGAAGTGGCTACCTGAAAACAAAGGCTAGACAACTTTATAAAGAGAATAAAAGTAGGTATTTATTTGAAGGGCCTTCAAAGGTACACCCTGGGCAGTCACAAGCCTCTGAGGGGCTCCACCCAAGATGGACCCTGGGTCATGGGTTCTTCACACTTTTATAAGTTCGGTCCATTCGCATATCAGGGTTAATTCTCCAATTATCATTTCAGTTAATGATGTAATTACCCCAAGTTTTCCCCTCCTCTCAAAGGCTTTTAGTTTACACGTTTTGGGGCCTGGGACAACAAGGTGTCCTTCAAGTGCAAACCTAGAGGGGGTTTGTTAGGTCTAACCAGCATGAGAGAACAGCAGCTAACAGGCCACACGAAACTTCAGAGTTACACACTAGACCGTAAAGGATTGGAAAAATGTAAAAGTGAAAACCTAAGGCATCATAACCTCCCCTGGTTCTTTGTGGGTCAACCCCCACCTGGCTACACCCTCCTTTCAGGCAGTTGTAGAGAGTGACAAGGTTCCCCCCTGAATCTCCTTTTCTCCAGGCTAAAGAACCTCAGCTCCCTCAGCTGCTCCTCACAGGACTTGTGCACCGGACCCTTCACCAGCTTCATTCCCCTTCCCACACTCCATCACCTCAATGTCCTTCTTGGAGTGAGGGGCCCAGAACTGAACACAGGATTGAGCTGCAGCCTCACCAGTGCTGAATACAGGCGAAAAAATTCCTGTCCTGGTCCTGCTGGCCACACTGCTGCTGATAGAGGCCAGGATGCCCTTGGCCTTCTTGGCCACCTAGGCATACACTGGCTCATGTTCAGCCACTGATGACCAGCACCTCCAGGCCCTTTTTGGCTGGACCACTTTCCAGTCTCAAGTCTGTAACACTTCCTGGGGTTGTTGTGCCTGAGATGTAGGACCCAACGCTTCACCTTGTTGAAACTCATCCCACTGGCCTTGGGCCATCCATACAGCCTGTTCAGATCCCTCTGCAGGTCTGTCTCCTGTCCAACTTAGTGTTGTCTGCAAATTTATTGAGGGTGCACTCAATCCCCTTGCCCAGGTCATCCATAAAGTTATTGAATAGGACTGGCCCCAGTACTGAACCCTGGTGAACCCCAAGGCTCATAGAATCAAAAATCAAGAATCATAGAATCAACTTATTGAGTCATAGAATCAGAGAATTATAAAGTGGTTTCTGTTGGAAGGAACCTTTAAAGGTCATCTAATCCATCCCCCCTGCAATGAGAAGGGACATCTTCAACTACATCAACTTGCTCAGAGCCCTGTCCAATCTGACCTTCAGGGTCTCCAGGGATGGTGCATTCACCACCCCTGTGAAACCTGCCACAATGTTTCATCACATTCATCAAAAAAATTTCTTATTTGTATCTAGTCTGAATCTGCACCAGTTTAGTTTAAAATTGTTACCTTTTGTTCTATTGCTTCAGGTCCTAGTAAAAAGTCTGCCCCTTCTTTGTTTTAAGCCCTCTTTATATAGTGAAAGTCATGACTTTACTCCAGGTTGAACTACTCTCTTGGCCCCAGGATAGGTGTTCTATCCCTTTGATAATTTTTGTGGCCCTCCTCTGGACCGCTTCAACAGTTCTTCCTGTGCTGAGGATTAGAAAGCTGGAGCAGGACCATTCACCAGAACACAGCAGAGGGGCAGAATCCCCTCCCTGGCCCTGCTGCCCACGCTGCTTTGGATGCAGCCCAGGACACGTTTGGCTCTCTGGGCTGTGAGTGCCCATGGCTGGGTCCTGTCCAGCCTCTCAGCCACCAGCACCCCCAAGTCCTTCTGGGCAGGACTGCTCTGATCTCTTCATCCCAGCCTGTGGTGGTACTGGGGGTTGTCCCCCACCCAGGTGCAGCACCAGCAGTTGATCTTGTTAAACCTCATGAGAATCCCATGGACGCACTTCTCAAGTTTGTTCAGATCCGTCTGAGTGGTATCCCATCCCTCAGGCATGCCAGATACACCTCTCAGCTTGGTGTCATCAAATACTATAATTAACAATAGACGAGACATTTTCCCTTTAAAGGTCACAAGATACACTGGTTAGAGCAAAGCTTTTGACCTTTATTCAGGAAATTTCCAAGAGACCTCTGGCTGAACTAGATGTGGGATAACAAAAAGCAAGAACTAAAAGAAACAATAATATTGTTGCAGCAAATTCAATAGCTGATTTGTTAGAGATTAAAATTATCAATATGTCTTGCAGGAAAAATACACAAAATTAAGTTTTTAACACAGAGACACACACACAAAAGTCAATATGCCTGGGAAACTTTGAAACAATATCCAGCAGATCCCAAGAGTACACTGATCAGGTGTATTGGTGGAAAAAGCTTGTTGAAAAATGTCATTGTGTATCATGCACAGGCATAATACTATAGCAGAGCAGAAAAAACTCTGGCCTTTTTAAAAAAACAAATCCAAGCTAACAGCACTTAAATGATACCTGACTTCTAGTAAGTCTCATTTATCACAAATAGGCAAAACCAACAAAAATCTTAACAAATGTAGTAGAATGTGAAAGTAGAAGTAAAATTTGGAACATATTGAAATGGAAGTAAAAGACATAGAAAAAATTATGTTTCCATGGCCAGAAGAATTAGGAAATTTTAAAGTTTCATCAATATGTCCAGTTAATTGTCATGCTAGTATGATTTTTATACTTTGTTTTATGCTTGTGTCCCCGTGACGCCTCCTTTGTCAGTCCCTCAACAATGGTGATTCTCCCTCACACAGAATGCACTCCCACATCCCAAATACTTACTCTACGCCAGGCCAGAGTGGCCCTGGAAGACTTCAGGAGAAAAAATGGTTTATGGAGAACAGAATTGTCATTTCTCCTGATGATAAATCTGTTTGTGGTTTATGTTAAAATTAATTTTAAAATATTTGTAATTGCATGTCTGTGTGATGCTGTGATTTTTTCTAACAATGAACTCAGTAATAAATACGTGGTCTTAGTTTATCTGCATCATCATTTTTGTACCTTTTGAGAGCCATTATGCCAGATCTTACTATAAAACGGCAAACTTACAAAAATGACATACCATGAGAAAATTCAAAATTCTTACAAAGCCTTGTAAATCAAAGATTATTTGAAAACCTTTCCTAATTGTTGAAATAGAGGTTTGGGATTTGGGCATTTCTTTTTAACTAGATAACTTCCACTATCTTTCTCCTGACTCATCCTCAAAAAAATGAGTATATGGAGTTATAAGTACTCCTAAGTAGCTCATCTATGTCCACCTTTAAAAAGCAACATATGAAGGAGTATCTATCCAGAAACAGACTACCATTATGGAACAACAGGCTTGATGGGGTGGTGAATTAAGAAACAGTGATACAAAGTCACTGCAAAGGCAGATGAAGGATCTAAGAACTCATTTCTGTATTTTTCTGGAATTCTGGGTTTTAAATTTCCTTTGAAGGTACATAATTTTACTGAAGAATGAAATTCACTGCTGTGGGCTCTTAACACCACTGCTTACCATATTCCTCTTTGCCTGAACTTAGAGGAAGAAATAGTATTTTCAATGGGAAGGATTAAATTAATTTTGTATTTTTTATTATTTTTTTTTAAATAAAGTGAAAAAGTAGAAAAACAAGCAAACACATGCAGAGGAAGGAAGAAGGAAGGTAGAAGTTAGTTGGATAGATATACAGGAAAAAAAAATGTTTGACAAAGTCTGTGGTTTAACCCTACCCAGCAGCTAAGCCCAACACAGCTCTTCACTCACTCCCCTGCAATGGGATAGAAGAAAATCAGAAGGGTGGATGTGAGAAAACATGGGTTAAGATAAACAGTTTAATAGGTAAGGGAAAACCTGTG
>VZTI01003745.1:22536-70424 GCA_013397865.1 Struthidea cinerea
TTTAAAAGGGAAGGGAAAAACTGGGTGAGCAAAAAAAAAAAAAAAAAAACAAGGAATCCTTTCAACACATAACATGGACAGGCAGGTTTTCAGCCATCTCCAGGGATGCTGGACACCATCACATGTGACAGGTACATAGAAAGACAAATGCCATAGTCCCAAATGTCCCCCCCCACCCCCCCCACCCCCCCCTTTCTTTTTCACCCAGTTTTATTGCTGAGGATGATGTCATATGGTATGGAATATCCCTGTGGTCAGTTGGGGTCAGCTGTTCTGTCTCTGTCACATCTCAGCTTCTTGTGCATCCCCACCCTCCTTGCTGATGGGGTGGTTTCAGGAGTAGAAAAATGCTTGATGCTGTGTCACTGCTGTTCAGCAGTAACGCTCTCAATATTCTAGCTGGTGTAAAATATACTCTATTCACTGTAGCACATTTTTGTCCTTTGTTTCTTTCAGAACTGATGTTTTTCTGTTGCTCTCTGCACTGTGACCCTGCAATGTCACCTTCTCACGCTCAATTTTTATTAAATGTATTTATGTTTTCTGAAGTTTGACACAAAAAAGATGCAAGCACATCCATAACATCTTAACTGTTTCTTAAACTTTCAAAAAGTTAACCACTTCTTTGAGACTTTTTTATTTGTTTGATGACTACACCAATCTATATCCGTGTGGGAAACCTGTCTTTCAAGATACATCCCTTGACTGTGAAAGTCTCTAAACAACAAAAATCCCAAACAATGAATTTAAGTCAGTTCATAAGAAATATAATATTTTCATTAGCTTGGCTTACTGTCGATATTTATCTCTAGGGGAACAAAGAGCCCACTTTTGCCATGTACTCTTCCATGCCTAGCATGTTCTAACTTGAAGAGTAATGTCTTAATTTTTCCATTTGCACTTTTTTTTCCCAGCAAATCCATTTTCATTTGCAGACCACATCCTTTAAATTTGTTCTAGAATCAGTACAGGAATTAGTATTCCAGTCACCACATATCTTCTTTGTAGTACAGAATACAAGCCGTGTAAGTCTGTTTATTCTTAAAGTCAGTGAGAATCTTAGCTTCCACTCATTTATTCTGCTATTTGCAAATTATTATCCTAAAATGCACTCTGGACATCTGCTTTAACTCCAAGTTTTGATATTTGTATTCAACAAATCTACTTGGTGATGATTACATGTAACATTGAAGCAATACACAAAAACATGATCGCTTGTGGTGTAACCCAACTCTGAGACCAGGTCTACGCTTGTGATTATTTCATCAGTCACTAGGGCTGTGACTGATTAAACACCATTTTAGTTTTGCTCTACCATGTTACCAAGTATGTAGCATGTAAGTTGCTGAACAGACAGTGATGCTCAAGTGACAACATTACAGGCAGTGTCCAGCATAATTCAGCTGATGAAGGTAATATGTTCAAACTTTGAATGCATTTCAGTGTAGAGAAAAAGGCAATTTTTGTATTTATTTTACCAGAAAAAAAAGTTTTAAATTCAGTGTAAATCTGATACACATGAAATAAGAATGGGGGTATTTATATTACTAGTATTTTTAAAGTAAATTAACACAATTAATTTAAATTACTTATTTTAAAAGTGAAAGTAACTTGTTACTATCTTTTTTGCCTGAATATAATTTCTTGCACAACAGTAAGTATCATATGCATAATAGGTCATTAAAGCAGAGGTTGTAAAATAGGTAAAAAGAATTTAACCAGAGAGTCGCATTGCACTTGGTCTGGAAGAAGTCACTCGGAATCAAGATTTTCCTGGGATGGACAGTTCTACTTAGCTTCTCTGGCATGTTTCTGTGAAGGTTGTTTGGGAGATTTTTCTAGCTCACTAGACCATCTTTTTGGTTACAGGGTTGTGATATATAAATCTCATTTTTTTCTTAAGTCTATGCAGTCATATTGTATGAATGCTTTTATATTATAAGTGTATATATACATATAATTAATTGTATAATTATATGAATAATATGTACTATTGGCTAGATTTCATAGAAAATAATGAATTTGCATCTTTGGCGTGAAAAAGCGTAATTGTTTGAAACTTACATCTCTTTCTTGATAACGGCTTGATGTTCAGGTAAAGATGAACACAGAGTATGGATAAAACAGAAGGCTTGGGGGAGTTGGAAATATTTTAATTCTACTCTTTCTATTACAGCTTAATTTATGCTTACACAAAATGTTTGGTGCTTCCTGATGGATATGTATGGTCTTTCTTGGTGCATAAGCCCATAAAAATTAGGGGGAAAAAATATGGATTATAACTTTCACGTAGTTTACATAAAAATATGTTTTGTTCAGGAAGGCTTGTGTCCTAAAATGCAAACTTTCACTAAATATTGTCTAAGCTAGGCGTAACAAGTCTTTCTGTCTTGATATTAATGAAGACAATGAATTCTATCAATTGTCTTCTTTATCTCTTTTTTTTTTAATGTCATATTTGGCAGTTGTTTTCTAATTACATATTATATATTGATTGTAATTATTAGTGATAATTTTATTAGGCACCACAAGGAATATTTCAGTAAAACCCCTGAACTCAAATGTGTTTAGATATCTTGGTACCCTTGTAGAAAAAAAGGCCACCTGCTTGATGAAATATGTAGACAACACTCTCAGGTCATTAAAATAGTGATCGATTGGCTGCCTGTTTTCATACCACCTCAGTCCCAACCCAGCCTGGATCCATGGGCATGGCTTTCTCTCCTGTCTCAGACCTACTCTGCCCCAGTAGCCTTACCAGGCTGTCACTGAATCAAGGTTCTCCCTGGCCACATTCTCTGACCCTGACCCTGACCCTGACCCTGACTTGCTGCCTCAGTGCTTTGGATCCATGCCAGAGGAGGGCAGCCTTGCACTCACTCAGCTCCTGGCTTCCTCCCCATGGGGAGCAGCCAGAACTTGCTCCTCAATAACAGCGGGTTAAGGAAAGAAAACTAGCACTGTAGTGCTGAGCACCCTATCACTGATGGCAATCAGAAAGCAGATATTGAAGGAAAGTGCTAATGTTTCCATGGTATAGGTTGCAGCAACTAACAATTTAAGGGCTTCCTATGCTCATGTAACTCAACTGGATGAATGTGACTATATAGTTAATTTTTTTTTGGTCAAAGCACTTTTAGCTTTTGCAGGACTCTTTGGCAGTGTATTTCACTGTGTATTTTCACTATTTGTGGGAAGGCAAATCTTCTTGTTTGTTCTAAAATTGCTCCTACACAGAGTCAATGAATGATTTGTGATCATGTTTTCCTAAAACAAAGTGCAGCATAATTATCACTCATTTTAGCTAAGGAGATCTGTTTGCTTACAACATGTTTTTTACAACATTTTTGATCTTAGAAGTACAAATCACTTACATATTTTATACATTTTTCTTTTCATATCAGATCATTTAAAAGATTCTATGCCATTCATGTTCAGCAGTCCCAACAAAACAATGACAAAAAAAGCTTAATGAGAATAGGCAAACTAAGTCCCCTAGGTAATATGGCAGTCATTTATCTAGATTTTTTAAGGACTTTTTCTCTAGTTTCATCAGACTCTTATTAAGAAGAACGAAAGAATGATGAGGGCTTGCATGCAAGAGTTGCTAGCTACTGAAAGAAGGAAAAGTTTAAAAAACCTGAGAGGGGAGCAAAAATATCACTCTGAATTCTTACCAGTTCCTTTTTTTATGTTTCAATATCACTTTTAGAAGTACCTGCTCAAAACTATAATCCTTCTAAAAATTAAAAAAAAAAAGCAAAACCCTCCCAAAACAACAAAGAACTCCCCAAAAGCCACTGTATTTCCAAATAAACCACTACATATTTCTGTTGTATTTGCTACTCCATGTATTTGATGGCATCAGTAGAACTTTGTGGTCTTGTGAAGTTTGAAAGTTGAGAGATACCTTAAACAATACTTTTACTTCATTTTTCAAAATGTGGAAATACAGATAAAAGTAGACAATGCCTCTTGTGTTGTATTTCAAAGCCATTCAGTGGTTGAAATGAAATTACTTGCATGCTCTCACTTATCCATGTTCCACATTCAGAGAATAAACTTCAGAAGCCACAGAAAATGTGTGTAAATGGTGTATTACTAAGAAAGACTACTTTGACCACGTGAATTTATGCAACTGAAGCAGTAGGAAACAAGTCTTTTTTTATCTAAAAACTCCCTGCTGCTGCAAAATAAAGCAGAACAGTTCTAGCATACTTTTGACATATAATACACATCTTATATTTGATAGAGTGCTTTATCGTACATATTTAGTACAATAGGCTTCAATACAAAAATATTACATGAGCCATAAATGAATGTGTTGGAAGCAGAAGCAAGTAATACTATGCCTCACCTTAAAGATGTGTTTGCCTGAGCACAGTTGCCACCAAATTCATTGTTGTCTATTTTATATACTAGAAGATAAACAGATAAGTAAATAGAGAATTTTACTGAATTTTACACTTCTTTTTATATTATTTAAACACATGTGACTTCCAGATGTTGTAGCTCATATTAGTCGAATTTGATTGGATCAAAAAATACTTTAACTGCTTTAAATTTCAAGAGAGAACTAGAGATAAAAACATGATAGTACTGTCAATACTGTCTGACAGTATCCTGGTGGAGTAGAGAAAGCGTTAGACCAACTTGTTGTCTTTTGTTTCTGTTCCCCCGTTCACCACCCCAAATTTTCACTTTTCCCGAACATGTGATTACAGGAGATGTGGTTTGTAAACCGTATATCTAATCCCTAAAACACTTTACTAATGGGCAAATTTTATTTTTTTTTTTTACTGTTCTCAACTACCTGTTCCGGCTCAGCAGGAGTTGTCTGCTTTCAGCTCTTGAGATGAAGGTTCAGTCTCAAGCACTGTCTGAAATGGCAGCTACCTTAGGGGAACGTGTACACGGTGCGTTACAGGCTTGGATTTGTTGCACTTGGGGTGGTTACCACTCCTATACCAAGTTATCACACTGAATGATCATGACATGTACCACATGAAAAGTATTTCTTTAAGGCATTAAGGATTATTTAGCTTTTCCATCCTGATGCCCATGTTGAAGTCACCCCTAATTCCAACACAGACACATTGTAGGTATTATCTGGTACTAGTTTAGACTACGAATAGGAAAAGGGAAAGAACATTTTGGATCTCAGTGCAAGGGTTAAAACAACATTAATTTTGCTACAAATTTAAGTGGGTTTTCTAAGGGTCTGCTAACCTGGAGAATGAGAGCTTGATCTACCAGGTCTGTAGTGGAGGATTTGTACTCCAACCTATTTCTGAAGGTATTTGCTGTCATTTCTGTGTCCACAAACCTGTTAATAGGTGAATGAAAGTGAGATCCAACAAGTTACTGAACTATTCCGCATACAGCCATATGTGTTGTTTTGAAGAGAAATCAGACAGACCTTAAATGAAGTGACACTGTGGGAACTGCAGTGAAACTCATTAGTGAATTAGGAAATACAGAATGTGGAAGCACAGAGATTTGTGTTTTGCTTTTATATTGTGGTGGTTTAAAACCATCTGGGAATTAAACTCCAAATAAGCCTCTCCCCTTCCCCTCCACACGCTGCTGGTGAGAGAGGATCTTTGAGTGGATGTTTTCTTTCTAGTACCTTCCTAGATTCTCTCCTGCATACAAAGAAAGCTATCTTTTAAAAAGTTGAGGAAGGTAAAAGTTGATTATTTTAGGAAAAAGAAATATGAAATATGTTTGTATATGAGATACATTTTGATAAGATACAACTGATGTTTTTATAAAGTTTTTTCCTAATTTTGTAATAGTAGATTTTCAGGATACCAGTACAGGAAAACAAAAGGCAAATTCTACTGTTAATATTTAACTTGATATAATCTTTCAAAATGTATTCTCTGCAAGATAAATCCATTCTTGGGAACAAGAAGATACAATGGGTGAGGACAGCATTGATAATTTAAAAGAAAATTATAATCCATTGGTTTTGATTATTAACTCACAATAAGCAGCCCAAATAAACTTAAATTAATTAATGGGAAGTTCATTATTTCTGAAACAGTCTGAGAGATTTGACCTACTATGCTTTGCCATACAATCAGATGGTTGGATTTTCTTGAGATTATATAATCAGGAAACAATGAGCAAATCTTTTATACAGATACAGGAAACTGAAGAGGAAATAAGAAAAAAGCTGAGGATGAGGATGGAGTATGCAATTACCCAATTTTAACTACAAAGTTAGGGTTAAGGTACGGTTCCTTGCAGATTCTTCCATAGGTAGAGATGCAGATTAAGCTTGCTTGCAGATCCTTTCATAAGGTGAGATATTGTGCTTCCTGCCTTCCCCTCTCCTGGAACATCTGGACAATTAAATGGAATTTTGAGTCCTGTTCTCTCCCCACTAACTCTGCCAGTTATCATCTGCTCTCTCTTACTCTGCTCTGTCATCACTTTTATTACTGTTTTCAAATACTTGCTCACAGCACTCAGCAGAAGCCCTACAGCCCCAAGGAGAATGAAGCAACTGCAGGCTGAGTCCATGCCCTGAAATAAGGAGCAGTGATGTAGTCAGAAAGAATACTTGCTTTTTGCTTAAGTAAGCACTCTGACAGGTAGCATTTAAAAAAAAAAAAAAAAAAAACCAACCAAAAAAGAATGGGTTTTTTAAAAATTATTGGCATTCTTGAAGGCAAACTTTTTATAAGAATAGCACCATTTCCTAAATATAAATAAATTCTTGTGGACGACTTAATTCGTAGTATCCAGTAAAACATCCAGTAGAGAAGATAATTACTTGATTGTCAAATGGAATAACAATGGTTTTCCCTTAAGTGAAATCTCTACCACTGTAATTAGGTTATGTCATACTTTACCCTGAAGGAAATATTAAAAACACAAGACAAGCCAGTTTCATCAACTGTATTTTTTCTATTTATAGTTTAGTGCTAAATTGCTGCCTTCATGATGCAGCAAAGACATCAATAACAAAATAACCACTCTTCTGTTGCTCAATTAAGTTTGCTACATGGATATTAATGTAAATATGGATCTTCTAAGCGAATTCTGTTGACTAATCATTTGTAGCATAATAATAAAAAATATACATATGAAGAGTTTTAAAAGAAAAGGCAAGAGTAGAAATGCGCAGAAGCAGGATAAACAAAAGCACAAATAAATGTACCTGCAAGGATTATACATATACTGACACACTGAATGAATTCTGCCTTCCCTTTTCTCTATTTTTATTTTGAATTTCTCCTCTCTCAGAACAGCAACAATAACAAAACAGCAAAAAAACTGACAGAAAACCTTAAAAAATTAAGAGCATGACTGATGAATTTGATGTAATATGAAGAATTGCCTACCACCTATGACTCCATTTGCCAAAAAAAAAACCACAACACAAAATTATTTGTTTAAATCTTAGTACCTGTTTGTTTGTATGTATTTTTATAGATTAACAAAAAATGTTATTCACAGGTGTTAATACTGTTCAGTTTTCCAGTTTTGTTCAGTGTATTTGATAAGTATGAAAACCAGTTGTTTTATACCTTATGTAACATCATGCCACACTTCTTTTGCCTAGAAAACCAGATTGTATCTGATTAAGTGAATCACTTAATGGAGAAAAATGTCCCAGAAGAAAATCGCTTTTTAAAGTCTTTAGTGAGTTAGGTGAATCTTAAAATGCTTGATGTTTATAAAATGGGAAAGAACAGTAGCTTCATTTTTTCCCTGAAGTAAAAGTAAGAATTAAGGAGGTGTCTGGTTCAAGATTTTAATTTTCTCTTGAGAAGATGAGATCACTTTGTAAAATAAATTATAAAAAGCACAAACACAGGCGTGGTTAGGAGAAGAAAATGTGGAAAGAGACTACAGTTAGGTTTATGTTCTGTTTTGTTTTCTATTTTTTTTAAATGTTTGGTGGAGCCTTTGTAAGTAACACACAAACAAAACCTCTCCCCAGTTTCAGATGGCTTCAATACCAAGCTGAGATTAATAGGGACCTGGATTTTTTTGTGTGACCATTAGTCCATGTATTGAGGTACTTTAAAAACTGCTTCTAAAGCATTTATTGTTTAAGGTCACCATATTAAAAAGGACATCATGATCTTTGAAAAAACAGGAAAATTGATAATGCTGTCTTTGAAGCTGTTTCATCTAGCAGGTGAGGTCTTTTAAGAGAGGTCAAATAAGGCCAATGACAGCTAGAAATGCAGTATAAAGACTTCTTTGAAATCTGAAAAAACCAGCATACTTTTCTATATATTTTTATTGGATAGCTAGGTCTAAGAGGGGAGACATCATCCCCATCCTAAGTGCATTCTGAAACAGAGACTAACGTTCTGGTGCAATATTACAAAAATGACATGGAATTTTTGATTAAAGGACTGACATCAAGAAACTTCTGTATGCTGAAACTGAGAATCACACTATTATTACTACTTTTATTTCTCTCAGCATTGCTGTGCTTCTCAGATTGTGCTTCAACAGACTTTTGTCTGTTGAAAAGTCAGTCCTTGCATGTGTGTCAAGTCCATGGAGTGAGCAGTTTTCTGTAGAATTATATTTCACTTTAATAAATAGGTTTTTATGTGTCACCTTTCTAAGTACCTAAAATGCATTAAACAATTAATTTGTTTGGGGTTTTTTGTTGGGTTTTTTTTTGGTTGGGTTTTTTTGGGGGGGGATTTGTTTTGTTTTTTTTTTTCAGTTATGGGGACACAAGTAATCATCTCTTCTTAATTACCATACAGTGATAGAATAGTTTGGGTCAAAAGGGACCTTAGAGATCACCCAGTTCCAACCCCCGTGCCATGGGCAGAAACACTTTTCACTGGAACTGGTTGTTCAAAACCCCATCCAGCCTGGCCTTGAACAGTTCTAGGGATGGGGCATACACAGCTTTCGTGGGCAATCTCTTTAAGTGCCTCAGTACCCTCACAGTAAAGAATTTCTTCCTAATGTCTAATCCAAACTTACTGTATTTCAATTTGAAGGCATTTCCCTTTGTCCTATCACTACGTGCCCTTATCAAAAGTCTCTCTTCAGTTCTCCGGTAGCCCCGTTTAGACACTGGCAGGCCAAAAGACATCTCGACAGTTTACCAAATGCTGTTGCTATTGAAAATAATTTGTATATGCTACTGGAAATTATTAGTACATATATACTTTTTTCCAGGACCTTGTAAAAAAAAGACTCTTATATATGCCAGGGGCCATTTAATATTAAATTTCAGCACCTGAAATTGTCCTTAAATAATCTTCATCTGGCACAGATATAACTATGACCTCCTCTGTACTAAAGTGCAATTGCTTATTGATGGCTTCTGTGATGAAAACTCCCAAAGGTTTCTCAAATCTGCTTCTAAGTGCCATGTTCATACTTAGATTTAATACCTACTTAGAATTTAAAATGTAACACATGAAAATGTGCTTGCAAATTAGTGTTATTTTCCCTTTTTACACTTCAGTAAAAGAGCATTAATGTTTTGCACTGGCTACTGCTCTGGCAATGAGACCTATTAACTTCCCAAGGGATCAGCACAGGCCTCCCTCACCAATGTGCACGAACAAGAACCCAAAGATAGTTCTGAGAAACTTGTATTTCCTTGTCCACACAGGCTTCTGTTTCACTGCTGACACCACTAACATGGATGACAGCTAAGACAAATTGTGCAGGTAACTTTGCTTTAACACAGATTTCTGTCTTCAAGGAGCAGGAGAGACAGTATCAGCTTGTTTTGCTTAAGTTACTGTGCAGCATCCTTATCAAAACATTTTCAGTCATCACCAGCCAAAGTATGGTCAGAGCCATTGACCTGGTAGGAATGGAAGACTCTGTCTTGCATTATCCAATTTACCAAACACCATTCACCCACAGGCAGATCCCAGCACACACAATTGAATCTGATTAATCCCTCAAAGAAATTCTTACAATAAAAATAATCCTTCTTCATGTTTGCTATCCCGTGACTAGCCCTGTGGTGATGCTCGCTGGTCAGATGATGTGGACAAAATGCATGCTGAATTTGTATTTTCTTTGCTTGGTGAGAAGAATCTCCTCTTGCATATTTAAATCTTAGAGGAAAATCTGACCAGAATCCATAAAATACTCTTTTTCCCATACATGATTGTTCTCAAGAATAGTAGTCTGAAAGCAATGGTATTACTGAACCTCTCTGGAAACATCCTGTGGAGCTATGGATATGGGAAGACATTCTTAGCCCCTCTGCATATAAATATGATACTGTAAGTGAATAATACTAGTATGCCTTTGCATAACTTCAGACCATGTTTTCTTTCAGTTCAAGTATTTCTTTTTCTTAATCTAAATTTGCGCTCTTATTTATATTGACTTAACTTTGTAATGTGAATATTTTATTTCCACAGGTTCTGCAGAAATAATGCCTTTTTATTTTCCAGATTTGTATTGCAATAGCAATCAGGTTATTTGCTTTATTCTCTATGGTTACTAATTAGAAAAATGTGCATCTCGTCCTTGGTCTGTGGTATGTGGTCTGCCATAAGTATGTTGGGAGACTTTAAAAGGATGTTATTTTTTGTATTTTTCCGTCACAACTTTTTTCCCTTTATTATTTGATCACTTGATCAAGCTTCAATTTGAAATATTTATTTTCTGAAGAAATATTTAAAGTTATCAAGTTAACTGAATGTAGCAGTTTAGTTTAAAATCTATTATTTACTTATTTTCCTTCTGTGAGGTAAGAATTAAGAGAAAGCAAAGCAGGCACAAAACTTAAAAGAATATAAAGAAGTTTATTAACAGACTTAAAAGAAAGAAAAAAAGTCAGACTAAACCTTCAGAACTGTTCTGCTCCCCCCCCCCTTTCTCCCTTCTCCCACTGACAACGTAAAAAGACAACTCCTGAGATTTCAGTCAGTTTACCACCTCTATAATAATCTCTTTTTCAGTCACTTAGGGAGAGGAGTCTCTCTTCCTCATGCTGTGAAGACATCTCCACAAGAAACAGTTCTCTCGTGGCTTCAATGTCACAGCAAGACAGCTGCCCGGAATGGTTCTCTGCTTGCATGTAGAAGTCCCTTCCCTCGACTTACAGCTTTCCCCACAACTGCTTTTGAGGGTTCAATCTTTAGCTAATGGGGTACCATTTCTAAGGATGAGCTGTTCAGAAGCAAAAGTTCTCTTCACCTGTCTCTGGGAGCATCTTCATCTCTAGGAACAGAGGTCTTCTTCTTCCCTGGGAGCAAGGGTCCTCATCACTTTCATCTCTCTCTGTTCAAGCTTCTCACCAGATCACAGCTACTTCAACATTTGCTTATTTCAGCACTGGTACTTTTGCTCATGATTGCGGTTTGAACGCTCCACCCCTCCATGCTTACATGAAATGACAATGGGTACTCTGATGTACCATAGTCCACCACCAGAGCCTTACAACAGAATTTCAGCTTCTAGGTTTGAAGCATCTCCTCTTCCTCCTCTCTCGGGGCTTCAGCTCTTCCTTCTTCACTGACTTTGGTGTCTTTATGGTGTTTTTTTTTTTTTAATATGCTTTCACCTTTCCTTTTCTTCTGACTCTGGAGACGATTGATGTCTGCAGGTTTCATCTGTTCTGGAGAAATCTTACGGCACTAAAAGAGTTAATCTCACCCGGGCCTTGCAGCTGGAATTCGCTTATCTCTGTTGGTCACAGAGATAAGCGACCTCAGATGAATTTCGGCCGAACTAGGTGGGGCTCGGCCTGGCTGAGCCGTGCGCCCCCCCCAGTTACCTGTCCAAAAGCTGGAAGCAAGAGAGCTTTCCCGGGGTTTGTTCGTTCTTAAATGTGGATCACAGAGGTGTCAAGCTTCTTAAGTGGCTTAAAAAACTTGCCAATATTCAAACTAGCCAGTTGATTGGTTCTGTCGGGTCTAGAGGAAGCTGTAAGCACCTCTTTGCAAAGAATCATTTCCGTGGCTGATGGAGCCCGTCCTTAACTAAAAACCCAAACTGTGCTAAACCATGACACTGAAGATATTTCATGTGAAAATAAACCAAAACCAAGTTAATGTATAAACATACAAGTATGTTAGCAAGAGCTGAGGTTGATTTAGATACTCAGGTTAGAGATGAAACATTTCAAGCTGTTTGGGGCAAATTTAAAGACAAGATCAGTGAGACAAAGGACAAAATATTTTGCAGTATTCAGGAATGAGAGGAATTAATGATGTCTCAAACCTCAATAAGATACTTTTGGCTCCACAGCAGCACAAAATCACAGCTGAAATGGGACTCTTTTTGCTTCTTTCCTCTCACAAGAGTAGTCTGCTCTTAGCTGAGAGCATCTGTGGATGCCCAGAAGCAGTTTCTAAGTCACCTCTAAGGGACTAATCTCCTTTGACCAATTTTCCTACCCTGAAGAAATCTGGTGTGTTATCAGGAATGATGCCAACAACCATCACACATGATCAGTTTTTCCCTTTCTTGCTTCCATCTTTAATACTGTAGCTTGTTATATTAACAGTGAGCTAGAAATAGTTTTCGAGCTTGACCGTACATTGGGAGAAGTTTTGCATCTTCTACAGTTTCTATGTGCTTACCCACATACTTGCTTGGGTGTGATGAAGGTGAAAGTGGAGAAACTATCAAGAACAATAAAAATGTGTTCATTCTCAGGAGAAATGAGCTAACACCACAGGCCAGCTGAGTATTTTACTGAGCTGCCTGATGTCTTTCCTGCCATGCTATGCCATAAAAATCCCTTCAGTTTTTATCTGTACTATTTGTGCATTGTATTTTTGAAGAGCCCTTGGTCTTCAAAAAAGACACATGCAAAAATTTCTGTATTCCGAAATGGAGTCTCAATAGAGTCAGTAGGGGTTCAGGCAAGCAGAGCAGAGCATTTTCATGCACCACATGGCTGGATCATTGGAAATCTCCACAGGGAAGGGATTTATAAAGGTTTGCTTCCTGAGGAAATAAAAAATATTTTATCTCAGCAGAACCTGCTTGCATAATAAATCTCCTATAACAATATGGTGTTTTAATGATGGCTGTGCAATGAAAAACTTTTAAGTGTCCTAAATTATGATTCAATATACCGTGGGCTGCCACTGTGATACGCACTTGGCAAGGTTCATTTATACATATAGACGACAAGATCTGACCTAAATATTTGAAATAAGGACATTTTTGTCTGTACAAATTAGAAAGACTAAACCAATGTGAAGATTCAGAAAACAGTCCAGAAGGATTATTAGAGTAATTTGACGTATAGACAGATCATAAGAAACATCTGTTCATACAATGAGGAGAAGTTAAAAGGATCACTATAATAAGATCTTTTGAGGAACAGTAATGTAGTCTGCAACTATTGGCGCACATAACAAGGTAGTTATCTGAAAGAGGGCATCTTCATGCTTATGAAAACAGTTTGAGCAAACTGTACTGTCCTATCACAAGTAAAGGCTGGACTTTTTTTAGGTTTCCTACCATTAAAATGTCAGGGAATTTTCTCATACCATTTTAATCTGCTCCTACTCATTATTCTCTTAATTTGCTGCTCAGACTCTCATTGCTCACCTTTGAGCATTTAGTTTTCTGTACTGGCTGGTTGGTATTGCCCACCCACGAGCTTGTCTTGCTAATGGCTTTTTTTTTCTCAGACCTAGACCTACCTGCTGGCATCCACATCCAGGCCCATATGTACTTTCTCAAAGCTACATAGATCATTAAGTACTTTAACCTGTGCAGAAGTAAGGGCCTTTCCATTTGCAAATCTTCAGCCTGCCTCTCTTCTGCATCTGTGTAACTTTTTAACCAAGCTGTTTTGACTGTTTTCCAGAACTCCTGTGCATTTTTTTCTCCTATGTTTTTCTTGTGCTGTTTTTCTTGCACCTGCAAACCCTAATTTTCTTGCTGTTGGCTTCTTCTGCAAAGGAAATGTTTCTGATCTGAAACTCACCCTTTTGTTGCTTTGCTTTTCCTACACCCTGCTTTGTGGAGTTTAGTTATTATTAGAGGAACTCAAAACTTAATGAGTAACAACATAATAGTAATTTAAATATGCAGTAGGCAGTACCTATTAATACATATGCAAGAGAACAGTCAATCAACACATAGTGCTCATGAATGATGAAGCATACCGTAATCCACACTAACATTATCATAGGCAGTAACAATGCAGTTGAGAGGATCGTGCTGAAAATTGTACAGGAGTAGGGAAATCTGTGGTAAAAGTCAACATTCTTATCCCCTTCAGCTTTACCACCTGCTACGCTGGAGGGGATGCACAGGGAAGAGATTAATTACATCAGTTTTTCTTGACTTGTCATTGGGAAGCTTCCCCCTTACAATTTGCTCTTGTGTTGTTTTGTTTGTTATTTTTTTTGTTTTCCCCAGAAGCTACGTTCACACTTAGAATTTATATGCGTTACCAGCAATGATGCATCTGAATAAAGATTTGTGTGTGTATGTCTGTCTAAGCATCTTTTGTGCAACACACATTTCTTTGGTTTCATGCAGCATTACAGAAAACAGATAATTAAAGACTCTGGGCTTACCTCATAGCAGGGAAGCTTCCTAACAGTTACCCTGCATTTAATCAAGGACTGTTCTGCAATGGGTGAGCACAGAAAAAGCTAAGAGGAGTAGAATGATATGCTTTATTCTTTCTTTCCTTATGGAAACCACAGCAAGCTACAGAAGCAGCTACCAAGTCTTGTGTAAAGAATGTTGCCAGAGCACTTCTCATGATTCAGCACTCTCAGCTCTTGCAGGCATCTAAGCAAACTCTAGCTGATGTTGCTGCCACTGGAACAGTTTGAGAGTCACACTACCATCCTACTCCCATCTGCTCCTGGAAACATTGCAGGAGCTGCAGCAGGCAAACTGTCTTAACAAAAAAATACCTTAGTGATGAGTCTCCAGCCTGAAATGAGGGACTTCCACCTGTAAGTTTTCCACAGATATTTTTCAGATTTATGTTGCTAATTCAATAATTGAAGAAATTGGACCAAAAAAATGATGCTGCATAAAAGATAGAAGATGCATAAATGCAGATTATGAATTGTGGTCCTAATGATTTCATTAGTCCTAATGACTAAGGATCGAAGTATTAACTGGTTGACTTATAAGACAGTAAACTACAATGTAATATCTGGTGTTACACACCGTGGATTTGCAAATGCATTTAGTTTATGTGGCAAGGTGTTTGCAGTGGAGGAGGAGGCTGCAGGGGTAGCCTCTAAAAGTAGAGGCTGAGGGCTGCCCCATGCCAGATACAAGAGGTTCCAGCCAGCTCCAGTGGATTCCGAAAACCGCTCAGTCCCTCAGCCCAGCTGGTGGTACCTCCAGAAAAACCTACTTAACAAAGGGTAAAAAAAGCCATGCAATAAATCAGAGGAGCAAGACAAATGTGAGCAAAACAGCCCTGCAAACACCAAGGCCAGAGAAGGAGGGAAAGGAGGTGCTCCAGGGGCTGGGACAGAGATTCCCCTGCATTGCATGGAGAAGACCATGATAAAGCAGTTTGTTCTCAAGGAGCCCATCAAGGATCCTGTACCGTAGAAGGTGGATATGACTTGAAGGAAGCTAAGTCTGTGGAGAGCCCATGCAGAAACTGCCTTGGGAGGGAAAGAGGTAGAAAAGTCCGGAGTGAAGTTAAGCCTGGAAAGAAGGTGGAATGGAGGCAAGAATTTTCAGGTCCACTAAAAAAACCTCCTGTTTTTGTCTTTGCTTCTCACCATCCTACTTTATGATTAATTGAAAATAAATAAAATTAATCTTATCCAAGTTGAGTCTGTTTCCCTTGTGATGGTATTTGGTGAGTGATCTGTCAACCAATGAGTTTTTCCACCTTATTTTCTCCCTTGTCCTTTTGAGGAGGTAAGGGAAGTCTTTGACTGGGTTGGAGTCTCAGAGAGCCAAAATTAAATCCACCACAGCAATGCATCAGAAAGAGGTATTTTCCCCTTATTGAAGAATGATTCCTCCTCAAGAGTGTAACACTGTTTGAGAACTCTGGTGCGAGGAAGCCCCTTAACTACCAGTAAAGTACCAACCATCTAGCATACCATGAGCTAGAATTTTACACGTACTGGATATTTCTTAAGTCTTACGGGAGACACCTTTCTAGTCCGAACTGCAGTAGAATTGGAAGGGTGACAGGCAAAGTGACAATTTGCAAACAATGGGTAGCTTTATGATCAATACTTGGTGGTTCTCTCATGTTGTTCTAACATCATGAGATCTAAAATGAAAAATATGAATTGAGCTGTGCAGAGATCCCTCAGAGAATTTCCTTTCCCATTCATGATTTGAATGGAAAGCTGTCCATTCTCTATGATGTTCATGAAAGGTATATCATAACGCTTATGCTGACACCTCTCATTCGTCTCATGAACAAAGAGAATGTATGTAAAATCATATGAAGAGGCAGGTGGCAAGCCAGTCCTAAACTCTTACGTAGAATCATAAGATCATAAAAGTAGGCTGGGTTGAAAGCATAGAATCCTAGAATTACAGAATGGTTTGAGTTGGAAGGGAGCTTAAAGATTATCCAGTTACAATGCTCCTGCCGAGGACAGAGATACTTTTCACTAGAACAGATTGTTCAAAGCCCCATCCAGCCTGGCCTCAAACACTTCCAGGGCTGTGGCATCCACAGCTTCTGTGGGCAACCTGCTCCAGTGCCCCACAGCAAAAAATTTTGTCCTAATATCTAATCCAAACCTACTCTCAATTTAAAGGCATTACCCCTTGTGCCATTACTACATGCCCTTGTCAAAAGTCGTCTCCAATTCTCTTGAAGCCCCCTTTAGGCACGAGCAGGCTCCTGTAAGTTCTCTGTGGAGCCTTCTCTCCTCTGGGCTAACAGCCCCAACTCTTGCAGCCTTTCTTGATAGGAGAGGTGCTCCAGCCCTTTTGTCATCTTTGTGGGCCTTATAGATGCAGTACTGCAAGTGTGCGAGAGCAGAGTAGAGCGGCCGAATGCCCTCCCTCGACCTGCTGATCATGCTACCTTTGACGCAGCCCAGGACACGGTTGCCTTTCTGGGCTGCAAGTGCACATTGCTGGGTCATGTTGAGCTTCTTGTCAACCAACACCCTAAATCCTTATCCTTAGGGTTATTCTCAGTACATTCTGTCCCCAGCCTGTATTTGTGCTTGGGATTGCCATAACTCACTTGTAGGACCTTGCACTTGGCCTTCCATGTATGCTGCCTACCTCGTATGTCATCTGTCAAATAGAAGATAGGCCACTGTGGGTACAAGAGCCTTGCACAAGGATGGATCACTTGGGTTCTTTTAGAGATCCCTCCTGCTGGTATGGTCACCCATGGTGACCACCCACTATCTGCCTTAGATCTAAAGGCAAATGTAACAGGTGTTACTGCTCCTAGTAGGGAGCATGGCTTGGCAGCAGGCCGTATGTCATGCAACAGCATCTTATGCTACGGAATAAATATTGTTATGTGACTAGGTAATTAATGCCTTGAAGTAGCATAACACATATGATTTACTGGATCTGAACATCCAGAAGTCTATAAGTTCAGTAACAGTAATCCTGAGAAGATGGTCTGAAAGAGATTCTGTATCTTTTGCAAGAAGTTGAATTATTATTATAGTCTTTCTAATCTAGAGAAAATGGTGATGGTTTCTAAACACATTGGCCATTATTGGTCAACAATATTGTGCTCTATAAATCATGTCAGGCAAGCCTTTATTCTGTTTATTTATATTTTAGAAATTTTTGGAATAAGGAATAATCTGAAAAAAAAATAAATAAGTCCAGTCAACAACAATAATGTATTCTTAATAGTTAAATGACTAGAAAAGTTCTTAGTAAGTACTTAGTAGTCAAAAATTGTAGAAAGACCCATGTGTGTGTATGTATTGTAGAAGAAAGGAAACTACAAATCTCCACTACCACTACATTAAATAATTGATTGCATAGAATTAAAAAAAAAGTCAAATTCAAGAAAAATTGTCATTTCAATGCATAATTATGTCTGTATACAAATGTACAGGGCAAATATGTAGAAAAATTGACAGTTTCCAGAAAAAGAAACTATCTAAAAAAGAAGGATTTTAACAAAAGGAAAAGAACAATGTGAAACACTTATTCAATATAACAGTTATTTTATCAGAGGAAACTGACAATTTCTTTAAAAGCATTCTATTCTGAATTAAAAAAGAAAGCCCTGTATGGGAAAATTCATTCTCTAAATCATAGGATGGAGATCTATGTAGTAATTTTATGCTCAAATGTAAAACCTTCTAACATCTTACTTTTTTTCATAAACCATTTCTTGTTTTTCAGATCCATGTAGATTTTTAATCACCTCTGTACTTAAAAATTACTGTGCTCATGGCAAGCTTTAAGGTTTCAGTGTACCAAATGCCACTTGTCCCATCTTCATTTTTCACATACTTTATCTGTGTTGATTTTTTCATACAGTTTGCTTACCTTTGCTGTTTTCGCATATCCTGTCAAAAGTTCACTTCTTAAATTTGATCAGACTTCAGAAGAAATTTTTTTGCGGTCATTTATTTTCCTGCTAACTAACTATCAAAGTGAAAATAATTTGGGGTTGGGAGTAGTGTTGTTTTGGTGGAGAGGGGTTGTTGTTTTTTCTTTTGACTATCCCATTCCATCAATTTTACATTCTTAGTTTACCTTGGTGGGGCACAGCCTGGATACATACTTTTGAATCCTTTGTGTAGTCTTCCTATTCCAGGTGCTAAGGTATTCAGAATTGTTAAGTGTAACCTATCAGTGACAGAAATAATCCTATAAAGGTTATAGCAGTGATGAGTGATTTCTTTTAACAAAATAGGTTATCATAATCTAAAGCACCAAAACCTGCCTCCCAAAAATCAATACCATTCTTTTCTCTGTTATTTAAATCCCCAAAATGACATCATTCTGGATATCAACTAGTTGAGGATGAAGTTTCTTCAAGAGAAATGTGGTCCTGATCTGGTGATCTGAGGACGGAATCTGGTTTCTGATGGAGTCAATGAATGAGAAGTGTAATCTGTTGTATATGTTCTTCACTACACGGTTGTTAAATGTGGGCGCAATCTGAAACTCAACATGAGAAGCACAGTGAACCTTATCAGTCCATAAAGATTCAAGCTCTACATTTCAATTTAACTTTCAGGATTTGTTTCATATACAGAGTAGCATGGGGACTACTTTAATTGTACTGAAAGCTAATACGCACCAGAATTACTGGTGATATACAGTAGTCAAGAGGTTATATCTATGTTTGGTGAAAGTAGGTATCCGAACCAATAAAATTGAGCTTTCTGTTCTTGTGATCACATAAGCTATCCTATCAAATTAGAGAACTCCATCTGCCACAAATACCTTGAATAAATTTGATGAAGGTCAGTAGCTCATTGTACATCCATTCAAACCTCCTTCCCTCCGGTTACTGTGTTAACTGCTGTACACAGTTCAATCATCTTGTTATGGCAGACTGTGTTTAAAGGACAAGCTCAAGCGGAGCATTAAAAAATTAGCAAGTCCAGCTTTAGGAAAGTAAAGCTTGGTCATATGCTTCTCTTATTTACTCAAGAAGCCCTGCTAGACTTCTTATGCCATGCCATTGAGGAGAACATAATTTTTTTCATTTCTTTAAAAATGCTATCTGTAGCAATTCTCCTGAACAAACTTGTCAGTTTGTGTGTTGTCAGATTTTGGAATGTTGCGCCATATCTCTGTTTTCTTCTGCAGTTTTGTGCCATACTTTTGTTTCCTTCTGTCTTCAATCTAATGTTTCGTCCTTTTTTTTTGTTATCCTGCCTTAAAAGACAGCCCTTGAATTTAAATTGCACTGAACAATCTAAGTTCCTTTCTACAAGTTAATACTCCCATGAATTTAACAAAATTAAACTTTGCAAAAAAGCATTTCCACACTGTGAATACCCTGAATTTAATAAGCACGCCTGGGAAAAAAGAAAAAGAATAGAGAAATCAGTCTTTGTTTATGCATATAGGATTACCTGTGTCTCTGGTACAGATTTGATGACCAGCTCAGTTAGGTACCTGGCATTTAACCACCAGTTCAAAGTATTATTCTTCCTCAGTTGTATTCTCAAATCAGGGCAATTCCTTTAATAATCTTGAGCTGTACTTTCAGTAAAAGCAGTTGTTGATTAGAATAAAATTACTTGGTTATGTTGAAGAGCATTCAAATAAAGAAAAGCAGATATATTAAGCAGAGAATATAGACATGTTTACAACACTTTTCTGTAGCACTGCAAACTCTTTTTTGTTCATACATATGTATTAATAGTTATATATGTGCGTATTTATTTGATGAAGAATGCCCTTTACATAACATATAATGCTGCCAAAGGAATAGGACTCTTGAAATGTAGTTCTGCTTTGAATTCTAATATGAAAAAAACCCCCTTTATATAGATGGAAAAGAGTTCACTAACTCTGTTTATCATGTTAAATTTTGGATGGATTTGTAAGACAATCCAGAACAACAGTTCCAAAAAGCTGTTTCCTGAGTGGAAAAAGAAGAAGTAATTTCTAGGCAATTAGAGGCTTGAGGCCACCAGATTGCAAAAACGAACAACATAGTAGGTAATATTTTTTATTTACTAGATTTTTAGCAATTAAATTTGCGTAAAGAACATTATTAGAAGTATAGATTAAAATTATCAGTGTTAGATTCTGCATGAAGATATGTTTGATTATGATATGAAAAAAACTAATCGGTGACAAAGTTTCAAAGCATGTAAATACCATTCTTATTCACGTATGCAGTAAGGTATTTTGTGTGGTTTTCAAACAGCTACAGGAAATACAATTCCTGAAAAGTCACATAACTTTTCTGCCAATTTTATGTTGCAGTGAAATAGGATGAAACTACTTGGTTTTTTTTCTACACATCCAAAATTACAGTACTAAACCACATTCTTAAATTTAAGGCATAAGTGAGTAAGGAGCAAGAGTTCTTTTAAACAGCATTGCCTGTCTCTTCAGTATCCAGTTGATATTAAAAAATTAGTGTTCACTTCCAGCAGTATTCCTCTAAAAGCTGTATTTACTCTAAAGGCAGAGTGTTATCAACAGCTACAAAACCGAGTAATATAAAATAAAAACAGAGAAGATTATCCTCTTAGCCTTATCTATATGTGTTATGTCCGGGTCTCTGAATGCCAGCCAGTGGAGTTAAAAAGCAGTGTAGTCTGAGCTCCTTGAAATCCTGTCAGTTTGTCTCTTTGTGCTCTTTATTAGGGAACAGACTTTTGGAGAAGGAGGGCCTGCATTCAGGGCATGCTCACCAGTAAAGGTGCAATTGGCAATATAGCCAATTTGAACTGCTTTTCAGAACAAACCCCGGGTGTGGCAAGGAGCTGTGCTACTGGCAGTGATAAAAGAGCAGAGTGGAAATGGAATTGCTGTCAGCATTCTCTCCATCTGGGGCATCGCCTTACTTCTCACTTTCATTTCCCCAAGACATTTCCCTCCAGGAGGAGTAGAAGTTAGCAATAAGGAAGCAATCGTCATAGATTTCCATGCACCTTCTGTCCACCTCCATCTGATGGGAAAGCAACTTGTCTCCTCAAGCTCGAATAATCATGAACATGAATTAGCAGCCACTTTACCAAAAATATCTTCAGAAACAGAGTTGGAGAGTAAAGTAAAATGATGCTGATAAAAAATCTTGAAAAATGGTATCTCTTGTTATACTTTGGAATTTGAGTAGTGATGATAAACTCTGTATTAACTTAATTTGTGTAATATTGTATATCTGTCTAATTTGTTCTTTAACAGTGAGGATTAAAAATTCACTAGTGCCTAAAATCAAAGAGAAAATATCCTGTTTGGGGTTTTTGCTTATTCCCTTTGGTTGCATTTGATATATGTGAAGGATCAATTAACGTGAACAAAAAAATGTCTGTAGGTTAAAAAGCTGCTTGTTTTTTCTCAGTACAACCTGATATGCTTCTGCTGAGACCAATGATGTAGAGCTCAACGTCGAAGCCAATTCTGTGTTGCGTGAGGTAATTCTTGTTTGTGGGTTCACAAAACCTAATTGGCCTTCTGAAATAAAAGACACCTTGAAGTGGGGTAAGCAGTCAGTTGTAATGCCTCTGTAACAGAGAAAGGCAAACCAAAAAACACCACCCTCCCAAAATTCTATCAAGATCTATGCTACCAGCCTTATTCTAAGTTACAGAAAATGAAAATGGGAAAAGAAAAAAAAAGCAAACCAACAAGAATGTGAGAAGGAAGAATTTTGCAAGGAATATGGATTTTCAGGCAACTAAAAATGAGCTTGGCAGCCTTTTTTCATGGTCATGTTCTGATCTGGAGTTTTTCAAATACCTCCAGTGAGGATTTTCTTAAATCTTGGGAAGCAATGTATGCAACTAGGAATAATTTTCTATTTCTAGGAAAGAAAACATTTTTTTTCTCAACATTTTGCATAAATATTGGATACTATTTGTATAAAAATAAATGTTATAGATAATATTTATTATAATATTATAAGCATTATAAAATAAATTTTTCTTTTAATATTTCATTTCATATCTGCTATCCTGTTTTTTTTTTACTTATAATAGAAAATAGAGCACACTGGTTTTTGTTTAATTTTTTTTTTCCTTTTGCTATTTTCAATATTTCTGAAGGATATGAAGCTTAAAAATATGCAAATTATGAGCTGCAAAGCGGAAAAAAGTAGCCGAAAAGGGAAGAAAACAATTTGAGCCTACAGTTATATTGAATTTATACCTGGAAAAGGTCAGCGGTTTTAAAAGAAAATTGATTTTAGAAGATTTAAAAGGCTAAAATATTTTCTAAGAAAGCTATAAATTCTTTTAAAAATTCCTAGCCCAAGCTGCCTTTATGTTTTCTTGGCATTGGTAGACCACTTTAATTTTGAACTATTCTCAATAATGTAATGTAAAACTTATTTTCCCTCCTAAAAAGCAGATGAAGTTCCTATATTGCTAAATTCTCCCACAGGAGAAGAACACAAAATCACAGAATCAGAGTCACAGAATCATTGAGGTTGGAAACTTATTTTGTTCTTTTAGAAAATAAGCATAAAAGGCACAAGACATTCCTTGGAGTTTTGGGAAACATACTAGCAACAAAAATATTAGTGAAAGAGGATTGCTGTGTATACAACAGCTTTCGGACTCAAATTCTCATTAACTTTTCATGCTTACATGAAATTAATATTTAGCCACTGTGACTTTGCTCAGTTAGCCCAAAAATATGAATTCTTTAATTGTAGCAGGAAAAGGTCTCTAGATTGCAGTCTTTCATAAGTTTCACGGGGAATCTTGTCCTGGTTTACTATCATAGAATCAGAGAATCATAGAACCACAGAATCATTAAACTGTTTAGGTTAGAAAAGACCTCTGAGACCATTGAGTTCAACCTTTGACCAATCACCATCATGTCAAATAGACCCTGGCATTAAGTGCCGTGTCTGCTCATTTCTTGAACACCTTCACAACTGTGACTCACCCCCTGTCCTCTTCCAATTCCGAAGTTCCAAAGTCATGGGTTTTTTCTTTGGTATATGCTTTTCCGGTTCTTGATTTTTATTATTCTGGTGACAAAATCTTCAAAAGGCTTACTCCCCTTTGATTGGAAATTGAATTATCTATCATCTGGTTGTAATTTTTTTTTTTCTAATCTTAGCAGGAGTGCTGTGTGATGTTCAGGCTGCCCTCAGAAACACAGCTGAAAAGACATTTTAAATAGTCTTTGGTTGTGATAGAAGAGGACAGGGAGTTGATCAAAGCACACATAAGTGGTTACCTTCACCCCCTCTTTAACTACAGAATACACCATTTTATCTGTTACTGCTGTTTTTAATGAATCCCTCCCATGGAAAGGAAACCAAATAAACACTTGGTTTTGTGTTCCTGCATCCATTTATCTTCATTAATGGAAGTATAAAATATGGGGAAAGGATAAAGAAATAGGAACGGCTGTGTTCTGGCTAAAGTAGCTTTGTGTGCTTTTAAGGCATACATGAATTGCTGCAAAATACTGATTGGTACTTTTTTCTGGAAACCCTGGCTTCCCTAGTGTTCTTGGAAATGTTGATCAGGACAAATCGCACCAGAAAACTTCAGGACATTTCCTAAATTAAAACTGGAAAACATAATCAGAAAATTTGTATACCCCAGGCTAGGAGAAAGCAAGGATCTACAAAAACATAGATTAACACTGGCCTAGCTGTATTGCACAATTAATTTATTCATGTTTTATTATTTTATGTATGTATATCATGGGCTGATTATTAAAGAATGTAAAGTGAATCCTCAAAAACTAATCTTCCAAAGAATCTCTGCTGGAAATTAAAAAATAAAAAAATATAGCTTATTTTGCATTAAATATCTTGGCAATTTTAGAAGACACTGGAACTGGTCAGTATTAAATTTTTTTTACTGACATTGGTCAGTATTAAATATTTGTAGGGTTGCATCCAGATTCTTTTCTCATCACCTCTTCCAGCATGCTAATTCTATGATTATTTTATTTGGACTCAGACTTTTTTTTTGTGAACAAAAAGCACAGATTGTTGGCACTGGTTTTGGTATATTCTGTCGCATCAGTTTGGAACTATCTCTATCAGGAGACAAAAGGAACTGGGAATTCTATTGTGGATATTGCTTTTACTAAGGTTTACCTACCTCTTCCATTATTAAAGAAGACTGCAGCTCTTCTGGTCTTTCAGAACTCTTTTGGGAACTCTTACGAAAAACTGAGCTATTTCTGAATATTGAAAGACGTATGTTGTTTCCCCACTTCTAGTCAAATGACAGGTTTGCACTTGTCCTGTGATCTTCTGACAAGGATAAAGCAATTCCATCATTTGCATGACTCATGGGTATTTGAAAGACATTGTGTAGCTATACACACCTTGTTGTGTAGCTGTAGGTAGAATCACAGACACAAAGAATTGTAGAATCATAGAATAGGTTGAATTGAAAGAGACCTTAGAAGATCATCTAGTCATCTCCCTGTTGCTATAGACATGGACATCATTCACTATATCAGGATGCTCAAAGCCCCATTCAACCTGATCTTGAATTTTTCGATGAAGTTGTACAGTCTTTTCATCCATCAATACACTCAACTCCTTCTCTGCTCTCAGCCCCTTCATCCCCCAGCCTGTACTGATGTTGGGTATTGCCCTGACTCATCTGCAGGACCTTGCACTTGGCCTTGTTACACTTGAGGTTTTATAGGACCACTCCTCAAGACTATCAAGGTCCCTCTGCATGTCATCTCTTCCCTCATGTCTATCAAACTTTGATGTACTGAATACTACAGCTATTTTTAAAAATTGTTTTTCAACACTGTGAAACAGGAATTCTGAACTTGCAACAGTACAGAATATTATCAGAAAAGGCAGTGTCATCGGTTAGTACCATGTTTTTTAAGGACTTCCGAAATGACAATTGCTGCATCTAGCAAGGTATCCTTTTTCCAAATTAAATGGCATTTGACTGATGAAGTTAATATTCAAGTATACAGCTATTTAAAAGGCAGGGAGGTACATGTGGGAACAATGGTCAAGGAGGCTCTGTTCTTTGTCAGTCAGTAGTTTTATTGGTTCAAGTTTTCCATGGCTGTTTCTCCAATCAGTCATCAGAGATTTACTACAGCAGAACAAAACACAAAACAAAATACACCTATCTACTTTATAAAGATGACAAGGGCATTCAAAAATGCCCCAATGATTGAGGACATTCCCTACTATGGGACCATAAGGTCAACTTTGTTACACTTAAAACGGATGTCATCAAGATATTCCATATCCTAACACCAACAAAACAAAAATCTAGTAGAAATATATACAAAAGCCACGACTTCATACACTCCTATGTGATAACCTAGTATGCTGAAGCTCACTAGGGACGGATGTAGGGTTGCTTATTTTGAATGCAAAATTTTCCTGATGCTGTGTCTCTCTTGTTATTTTCCCTCTAAATCACCATACAGTAATAAATCTGGCTGTTTAAGGTGTCTCTTTGGCAGGCTGTCCTTTGATTAGGCAATTTATCTTTAAGATGCCCCAAAAAAGATGTTCTCCATGAACAATAGTTGACAGTTAGGTACTTGTACTGTGAATGCTATATTGTACTGACTAGGTAATATTCACAGAGAGTGAGATCAGCCAACACAAATGCTCCTTAATAAATGGCCATACTCTGTACCAACAATATATAGCCATTACTATACAGGGGAAAAGATGCTGCAGGATCAGGAAAATATGGACACAATATATTTCATATTAAATAAGATTTATCAAGGTAGTCTTCTGCAAAACATGGTTTGTGTTAGACAAGATGTCCTATGGAGAGCTAGAGGTTGGAGAAAATAAGATGGATGATGATTATTTTATAAACCATGTGAAACAAGTGGTCTGCAGTTATGTGTGTACAAAAGCAGCTATAATGAAGTGGTCCACGTTTACATTAAAGCCATATGAAGTATTAGTTACAAAATTTAAAACAATGACAGACTTACCTGTGTTTTCTCAGATGCCTCAGAAATGTCATATAAAACTTTATACACTAGTGGTGAAGACTTACTAGTCCTGAATTTCAGCTGATATTGCAATACAGCTTTTGGTAGGAAATTTGATTTTTAGCTTACATTGTTGTCTTTTATTCTAATGTAGTTGTTATACAGTTTTCCTGTACAGTGCTCCAGTATCTCTGTCCACATCTACTGCTAAAGAGGATCAGCACAGAAAATTTTGGCCAAAAGAAGCAAATAAGTAAGTAAAATCTAAACTTGCCTTGTTATATAGATAATTGTCCTTGAAATATTGCTGAAGTGAAAATGTCATTTTATAAAATATTATAAAGCTAAAAGTGAATTTTTTCCACAGTTTCTCTGGGCAACCTGCTCCAGTGTCTAACAAAGTTCTAGAAAAAAATTCTTCCCTGTAAACAATCTAAATCTAGTCTCTTCCAGTTTAAAACCATTGCCACTTGTGTCACTTTAAGGCCATCTTAAAAAGTCTTTCTCTGTCTTTCTTATAATACTCTTTTATTGTACTGAAAGGCCATAATCAAGATTCCTTGGAGCCTTCTCTTCCTCAGGCAGAACAACCTGAGATCTCTCCAACTTTCTTCATAGAAGTGTTCCAGCCCTTTATGTTATTGCATTGAGTGAAGTTTTATGGGACCACTCCTCAAGACTTTCAAGATCCCTCTCTATGTCATCCCTTCCCTCATACCTATCAACTGCACTGCTCAGCTTGGTGTCACCTGAAAAATTGCTGTGTGCTCTCAATCCCATTGTCTGTGTCATCAATAAAGACATTGAACAGCCCTGTACTGACCCGTGAGGGACACCATATGTCACTGATCTTCATTTGGACATTGAGCCATTGACTACAGCTCTTTGCATATGGCCAATCCAAATTATTCCTTATGCATCAAATAGTCTGTCCACTGAGCACTTACCTCAGTGATTTAGTGACAAGCATGTTGTGTGGGACTGTGTCAAATGCCTTGCAGAAGTCAAAACAGATGACATCAGTTGTTTTTTTCTTATCCACCAATGCAGCCACTCCATTGCAGGAGGCCACCAGCTTAGTCAGGCACAATTTGCCATTTGTGAAGGGCATCATGTTGTATGTTTCTAATCACCTCCCTCGCATCTATATGCCTTGACATGTGTTCCAGAAAGATCTTTATCATGATCTTACTGGTCAGAGAGGAGAGGATGACCGGTTGGTAATCCCAAGCATCTTTGTTTTTACCCTTTTTAAAAATGGGGGTAACATTTCCCTGTTTTAGTCACCATGTGTAGTGGCATGACTTTTCAAGTATTGTGGAGTGTGGCTTGACAACTACATCACACAGTTTGGTCAGAACTCTCAGATGCATCTTGTCAGGTCCCATGAATTCATATATGTTCAGTTTCCTCAGATGGTCTCAAACCTGATTTTCTCTTACAAAAATAGGACATCATTCTCCCAATCCCTGTCTTGAGGCGCTTGAAATGTGTTTGGAGAGAGATTACAATGGATTTTAAACCTTTAGGCCTTATGCATTTTTTGCACCAATCATGAATGGACCATGCAATATTCACAAAACATTTATGGCAACAGACCGGGTTTCATATTAAAACTGCAGTACCTTTCAGCAGCAACTGCTGGAGCTTTCCAGCTTATGTGGAAATACAATGCTGATATATAATGGTTTGGTTTTGACCCTGCCTTTCCATTTATCTCTAGGACAAATGGCCTTTTTTTGGAAGCTTGTAGATATTTATTAATAAATTGTGGGACAGTTTTTAGACTTTAAGCTGGTTTATCAGCAGATGAAGGAAGAAACCTTGAATATGTAAGCTGACTATGATAAACAGACTTTGTTTTATTCCCTGGTGAATTATTTTCAAGTGTTAGCAAAATAGTGAGTTTTTTTTTCTTTTTCAAGACATGCCCACTGTTTGCTATTATCATACAGTGTTCTGAAATGAGAGACCATACATTACAAAAGGTTTGGAAGATGATAATTGTCATTAATTGTCATGTCACACCAATATTAACTTTGGAATATGAAAATAAAAAGTTGCTTTTCCAAAGAAATGTATGTTGTATATGAATTTAGTGTTACTCGGAGAACTGGAGTTGTATTTTTTATTAATAAATTGCTGAATATAATAAAAACTGTATTGAGTTTGCATGGCAAGGTTTTGATAGAAGAGGGGAGGCATGACAGGGGTGGCTTCGGTGAAGAGTTGCCAGAAACTCAACAAAGCCAATGCTAGCCATCTCCAAGAAGGACCCACCTCTGACCAGTAATGGTAGTAGCATTTCTGGCATAATTTATGGGAGAGAAAAAATTGTTATGAGAAAGTAATTGAGGTCAGAGATTTCATGAGTGAGAATATGTGACAGAAACAGCTCTGCAGGCACCAATGTCATTTCAGAAGGAGGGGGAGGAGGTGCTACAGGTGCCAAAGCAGAGATTCCCCTGCAGCCCGTGGCAAAGACCATGGTAAGTTAGGCTGGTACCCTGGAGGGGAGCCCATGGAGGTCCGTGGGGAAGCAGGTGAACGTGCCCAGAGGAGGCTGTGATACCATGAGAAGTGCATGCTGGAATAGGCTCCTGGTAGCGGCTGTGACCATGTGGAGAAAGGAGCCCATTCTAGAGCAGGTTTGCTGACAGGACTTGCCCTGGGCAGTTCTACAGGAGCAGGTTGCTCCAGGGGACCCACACTGAAGCAACCTGCTCCTGTAGAACTGCGCTCTGTGAAATGGACCAACACTGGAGTAGTTCCTAAGGAACTGCAGACTGTAGGAAGGACTTGCATTGCAGAGTGTGTGGAGGAATGTCTCCTGTGGGAGAGACCTCACTCTGGACCTTCATCCCTGAGGATGGAGTGACAGAAACAATGTGTGATGAACTGACTGCAACCCCATTCCCCATCTCTCTGCACCACTCAGGGGAAGAACATAGAGAATCAGGAATAAAGTTAAGCCAAGAAAGAGAGGGGTGGGGGGAAAATGATTTTAAGTATTATTTTTGCTTCTATTCTATTCTGATTTGTTTGATAATAAATTCAGTTAATTTCCCCAATTTGGTTTTGTTTAGCCCATGTCAGCAATCAGTCAGTGAGCTTTCCCTGTTTTCATCCCAGCCCATGAGCCTTTCACTATATTTTTTCTCCTGTGTCCAACTGAGGACAGGAATGTTAGCATGGCTTTGCTGGGTATGGGGCACCCAGCCAAGGTCAAACCACCACAATAGCTCAAATATCTGAGATACTGTACTTACATTCTGACTTGTAATTTAATACATGCTGTTATATAAGCATTAGTGTTTTTTCAGTAAATCATCAGACAGCACGTCATTTAGAATACTATGATATTCAATGATTCTGGTATAATTATGAATATATGGTTCTGCATTTTCTGCAATTCTGGCACAGTATAATCCTTAATGTTAATGGAATTAATATTTATTGTACAGCAATTACTTTAGAAGGAATGCTGAGGTTCTTATTGCCTAGCAGCTACATGGCAATATCAAGCAACTAAGCACCTGTATGTGGATCTCCTTGGTACCTACCTCTGGCTTTCCTAATGTGTAGCTGGCACTGCTGCACCAAAGGAAAACCATTAAGCAAAGCTGACAGGAGTCAAGGAAAAAAAAAACCAAAATGGATGATATTGCAGAGAGAATGACCTCCTTGTAAGAACTTGATTCTTTTTAGTGTCTTCTAATAATGCGTGTCTCAGATAGCTTGTTGGAGAGCTCTAAATGGTATTGTAAATCGGCATAGTCTTAGAGAGAAAAATTACTCCTTTATCTATGGCCAGACAACAGTCTGTATATGAATGCATTTTCGTTGTCTTCACCAAGATAAGCTCTACTTTCCAATGTCCATTCTGCATTATTTCAAAATCATCAGTTAAAAAAAATACATCCCAAAACATAAAACCCCATATATTTTAAAATTTTGAGCTGATTCACAAAGAGAAAGCAAGACACCTTATAGCAGCAATTACCATTATGACTACACAGTCTTCCTATTTCTCAGTGTATTTTTCCCACTGAATACTTTAATTTTCTACCCTGAAATTCAAACTGCATCATGCCTTTGGTTGTTAGGTCCCACAGTAATTGTGTGTTTTACTCCCACTTTGGCCTTTGATAGAGGTGTCTTCCAACACAATCATGCCATTGCTGATCAATTTAGAGAGGCTCATAAGAGAAGACTACAAAAATTTCACAGGATTGGGACCCAGCCTGTAGCACTCACTCCCACAGATGCTGAGAATTCCCACAGGCTTGGCGTTTTTCAAAACTAAATATAAAACATATTTTTATTTAGCTTTCCCCGATAAGGTATTTTCACTGGAAGATAGGCATACAGCCTTTCTCTCTACCATACATATTTGTACACCAGCACCTCCTTCCTTCACCTCCCTTCAATTAAAAAATGAAAACATAAAAAAAAAAAAGCCAACAACAATGACAATAAAAAAAGAGAAACAAACAAACAAAAAAAAACAAAAAACACACACCAAAAAAACCAACAAAAAGCCAACCAAACCAAAAACAAAATACCAAAACAAAAAACCCCAACCACCCCCCCCCCACCAAAAAAAAAAGAAAAAGAACAGGAAAACCAGAAAAGAAAACCCACCCACAACCAAATCCCCACCCCAATTAATTAAGCTACATCTGTCAAACAGTAAGAATGGGAGAGAAGAATAACCACGATGTCTGCAGTTTCTTCTATTTTTAAATACCCCAGAGGCACTTTGATTCTATGGTGATGAGGCTATATATGTATCTAGACAGTTAATTCCTTAGCCCTCTAACGGAGTCACTGGAAAATAAATGTTGATATATAATTGACTCATAGACATATTGCCTCTGGCAATATGCTATAGAAATGGCATCATGAGATCGAGGGAAACAGATCACAGATTTTAGTAACTGACACTTCACATTTTGTAAGTTTATCCCTATATATTTCAAATGTTAATTGGGATTATAAACCTTTCTGCATTTGAGTGAGGTTGGGCTTTATCTCCTTGACAGTAACCTGGTATTATATTTTAAAATCACAGAATTAAAATTACTAATATCAGCATGAGTTGAAATAGTAAAATTACATGTTAATTGTAAATTCACAATTAAAACCGACACTTGCTCTGACATGTGACTGCATGAACATTGTGGTGGCAAAATGCTAGCAGTGCTTTTTTGACGCTGCATATGTAATTAGGAAAAGATTTCTACCTCCTGTCAGGGTTTTCTATCTAACTGTAGGGTATGTTTTCCATCTCTTTTGTTAATATTACATTTCTGAGGGTGTTTTATTGGTCCAACCAATAACAAACAGTATTCTGAAATTAAGGGGAAAGGAAATGGTTGGTGTGCTTATTGTTGCGTGTATAGGACAGGAAGGAAAGTGGGAAATCCTGTAATTTGAAGGCAGAGATTTGGGATGCGTTCAGAGGAGTGATTTGGTGACAATGTCTGGATAGTTAACATTTTTAAGTTTGACTCCTTGAGGGGTATGGTACCTATCAAGCTGTCTTTCTGACAAGACAGCACTCTACTCAGATATGAATAGATAATGCATTTAAAAGCAGAGCAGGGGGGTGGCGGGAAGAATCACAGAATAATATAAACCAACAGTTAGTAGAAGGCATGACTTTAAATACAGATGGGTTGTAATGCATGTCAGGGAGACTTGTACAATTTTAGAATCTTAAGAGACCATATGTGGGGGCAGGTAGTGGGAGGAATGCAAAATTTGTGGGTTTAAAAAATAACAACAGAAAACCTGTGGTGAAGTTCTAAAAAAAGATTATGTTAATTTGTGATTCATTGCCAAATGCAACTAGAGATTCATAGCACCAATTAAATCAAGTGTTCTAATTGAAATGTGTTTTTGTTTTAGTCCATGAAAGTTGTGTGAAGTTAGTGACAATATGTTCCTCTGACCTACCTAATAATTTCAAAATTTCAGTGATGAAGAAGAGCATTGAAAATAGAAGAAGGAAGATTTTGCACTAGTCAAAAAATCATAAATAAGGTCAGAGCTGCCTTTGTGGTGTGTGTAGTTTTGACCTTGGATGACTCACCAAACTTGTATTTATTTGGTTGATCTCAGTGTTTTTAAGATCAAGAATCCATTATCCCTGTATGAAGTTTGCACCCAAGACATTTGAAACTAGACATTGTAGGAGGACCAGTTCTATCCTGTTTCACAAGGTTTAGCTCAAATACAGTTTACTGTGGATAGTGTTCCATGGAAGTTTCAGAGTCAGAGAAGACATGTCTAAATAAGTTCTCCAAAGGAGTGAACCAGGAGTCTAAGATGTGCAACATCTCTATGTGGAAATCACAGAATCACAGAATCACCAGGTTGGAAGAGACCTTCAAGATCATTGAGTCCAACCCATGTCCCAACACCTTAACTAAACGAAACCATGGCACCGAGTGCCACATCCAATCTCTTTTTAAACATGTCTAGGGATGGTGATTCTACCACCTCCCCAGGTAGACCATTCCAATATTTTATCATTCTTGCTGTAAAAAACTTTTTCCAAATATCCAACCTCTATTTTCCTTGGCGCAACTTGAGACTGTGTCCTCTTGTTCTGTCAGTTGGTGCCTGGAGAAAGAGACCAACCCCCACCTGACTACAGCCACCTTTCAGGACGTTGTAGAGAGTGATAAGGTCGCCTCTGAGTCTCCTTTTCTCCAGGCTAAACAACCCCAGTTCCCTCAGACATTCCTCATAAGGCTTGTGCTCCAAGCCCTTCACCAGCCTTTGTTGCCTTCCTCTGAACGTGTTCAAGCGTCTCAGCCTCCTTCCTGAACTGAGGGGCCCAGAACTGGACACAGTACTCAAGGTGTGGTCTCACCAGTGCCGAGTATAGGGGAAGAATGACTTCCGTGGTCCTGCTGGCCACACTATTCTTGATACAGGCAAAACTAATAGTGTAAGAAAAATTTAAATAGATAAATAGTATTTGAGCTTTTTATATCAAACCTGAAATGTTCTTACTACAATATAAGGAATAATGAAAATTAATAGATGAAATAAATTTCAATTTTATTTGTTTGTTTTGCTTTGATTTTGTCTTAATATTTTTATGATTCAAGAGAGAACAAGGTTTATTTAGAAGTATTAATAGCAGATAAATTTTCTGAAACACCTGTTCAGACACTCAAAAGAACAGCCAGGCTGGGGTGAGAGAGACAGAAGATGAAAGATGATCAGGGTAATAATAGATACTAATTTTATTTATAATGTTCTATTACCCTCTCTACTCAAACCCTGTAAGACGATCTGTGGAGCTTAGCATCATAATTAGTCAACTGGAGACACAGCTGAAATATTTACAAAGAGCATGATGGTTTCACAAACAGGGGCATTCCTGGGGCCTGGAGAGGGACAGCAGAGTGGTAGTGAAATACCTGGTCTGCTTTGCTCCTATCCACCAAAAAACTACACGCTCTTTTCAGTTTATGAGTATTCTAAAGGCCCAGGAGGGTGACTACCCACACTCCTAAGGATACAGACAAACAAAACCCCAAAATGTGGCACAATTTTAGAAATAAGCCCAGAGTCCTAATATCTAGAGGACAGAATTACAAAATCTTGCAGACAAAGGAATGAAGGCTGTTACGAGTGGTGAATGGTTCTGACACAGGGAGATCTCAGCAGAGGCAGGCGGAGAGGTCAGCAGGTCCCCAAGAGATAGGGAAACCTCCATCATACAGACCAGAAAATTGTGGTTCCTCCTGCAAAGAAGAGCTTTCATTTTTGTCATTAATGGAGTAGAACTATTCTTTTTTTATTGGGTTAAAATAAAAGGGTATGTAGGAAGTTAGGGGTCAGAATGTCTGTGGTACTTGTTTGGGCTGGCAGGAGCACTAAAAGCCTGCAGGAAAATTTCTTGTGTTTGAAAAGTAAGGAGCAAACTACTATAGGTACGTACTCCAGGATTTCAGATAGCATCATCAGCACAACATCTGACAGCTCTGTAGCAAAAACGAAACTCCATGGGTGTCAACAGGTCCATAGACCTCGACATGTGGCCACACTTTTAAGGAAAACTGCCCATATGACTACATCTTGTTCATTTTTTATATTCTTAGAGTATGTTTAAGGATTAACATTTTCTTTTGCTGAGACTTTTCTGTTCATATTGCTGAGACTTTTCTATTCATACGCTGCTAGCTTTTAGAGAGCTCAACAACACTCCAGCTGCTCTATAAACAGAAAGTTACTGCCTTAGGAGTACATGGTTTTATGACAAAAAGAAATATCCCTTTTTATTTCTAGCAGTATTACAGAGTAACAATACCTGAGAGAAAATGGTATGAAATACCATTGGTTTGGTGCATCACCAGTGGAGTATATGGTAACAGGCTAAGTGTGATGCACACATGCACAGTCCTGGTGATTTTCAGTAGGATAAATCTCTAAGAATAAATGTTCAGCAACACTGAGAAAGCACCCTAGTCATCTGTTTCAATGAAGCTGTGATAGCATAAACTGGAGGGGATTGCCACATTCTAGTGAGATTGCAATTTGTACTGCTGAGCTTTCATTGCCAAAGGGGATGTTTGGGAAGCAATGAGCTTATCTTTACTTTTAAGTGTAAATTGACAGATGGGAATAGAGACTTCTCCCCTCTCTCTAACCAATTTGAGATCAAGATTCTAAAGTCATTCTACAGGGAAGAACTGAATGCTGACAAACAGGAACCTTTACTGGTGGGTAGTTTGTGTGAAGATTCTTGTCTGAATGCGGCTTCAAAAGCAATCAGATATTCCTGTTTTGAAATACCCCAAGAAAGTTTTTTACCTAGAAGAGACTTTGAACAACAACCACTGAAGATTAGGCTCCTAAGTTAATTTATAACTCATTAAACAAACTGCAGATTCTCAAAAGTTTTTAAATTCTACTATGGTTAGAGCACCCTTGGAAGTTTAAAACCAACAAAGATGTGAGGGTGGTCTTAAGGACCTGCTCTTTTTGAGTAAAAGGACAGTGTATGAGATAATATTTCTGTCAACAATAAGAAGTATATAAAAAAATGTCTAAATCCTCCTATAAAATTGTGACCTTGTAAGAAATGTTTTGCTGAAGTAGCATCCACATCTGTTGGTTTTTACCTCTCAGCAAGTGCAAAAACTACTGGTCCCTGATGTATTGTGAATGCGAATGAAACATTAGAATTTCTTTGAAGAGACTATGAAAGAAAAAATATGACGTTTTTTAGTATAACATAAAGTAAGTTTTCACGCTGTGAAATATGTGTATGCATTATTTTTTTGCCTGAATATTAAAAAAATTCTTAGCTTAGGCTAACAGTATAGGGTTGGATTTTAAAGTTTTGGAGGTTTTTTATCTGGACCTGGAAATTTTGTCTGTCAAATATGCAGATGTTTAAAAATTAACAAAATGTAAAATTTCTTTTTGGCATTAAATAGATATTTTATTATAATCCTAACAGATTTTATTAAAATAAAAACCTAATTACTTTTCAGAATTTTTAGCATCAGAATTCATAGTTAACAATTTTTTTTTTTGCTATTCCAGAACAAAAATATTTCTGCAGCATATGCATTTTTATGTTTGTGCTCTGAACAATTATGTTTTTCTATGTAAATAACTGGTCTTCCAGTAATTTAGAATTTTTTTTAAAAAAGCTTATATATTTCAACAGCAGTATTAAAGCTAACACTAAACTTAATTAAGAAAAACATTTGAAAAAATGCAATCATATTATTTGTTTATGTGGATTAAGAAATCATGTAGTAGAGAGCAGATATTTTCTTTTTCTTTCTAGTGAATAGTTAAGTACAATTCTATAGGCCAGTTTGAATTTGTAATTCCTCTGGCTTGTGTATTTTATTATCAGAGTTAAATAAAAAAGTAAATATGTTTCTGTTGTGGTTTAGGAATGGTTCTTCCTAATTAAGTGCTTCCACTGAGACTCTCCAAACCACACTGCCTCTCCCTGCAGTGGCATGGAGAGAAGAACTGGAGACACAAAAGGCAAAGATCACGGATAGAGATAAGAATTTACTGGAAACAGCAATGAGATAAGAAAACAAACAATTACAGCAACAGCAGCAATTGTAATGACAGAGGGTACAACAAAAGAAATGCTACTGTTCACCGTGGAAACCCCTGACAACAGACAATTCCCAACCTCTTCCTCTGGCTTGGAACCAGCATCACCCAAGCTCTTCGTCTGGCTTGTAACTGGGACCATGGGGCCACCCCGTCATTCCCTCAGTCACACTTACTCAACCATAAGGAATCCCTTCTCCCTGAGACTCCCTTTCCGCTGCCCCCAGAAATGATGCGAGGTGGAATAGAATAACCTCCATGTCCTAGTCATGCCTATTCTTGGCTACTGCAAAAATTAACCCTGTCCTGGCTGGAACCAGGACAGTTTCTGTGTTCCTGCTTTCCTCCTCTTCTTCTGTTTAACATAAATTTTTTTGTTAAAGTGAAGGATAATGTGTTCTGGTAGGGACCTGGCAAGGCATCTGCCCAGAGCAGGGTCGGCTGTGAGGAAGACTGGGCTGCTCCCGGCTTTTCCCAGGCAGTTGTCACTTCCTCCAGGTCCCTGATTAAAATTTTTTGCAATCTAGGTGCCAGAAATACCCCTGAATCTCTCACCTTGTTAGCCGTTTCCAGATTGGCCCATTATTCACTATTCTGTGAGCCAAATAAACTGAATCCATTCATTTTCAAGAGACCAAAGTCAGCTACTTCCTGTATTCTCCTTTTTTTTTTTTTTTCCACTGGAGTTCTGCCATGATTTTTGGTTAGTCAAATGTACCTGTTAATACAGCTACCTGTTATCCCAAGATGGACAATTTTATCATTAGAGTAGCCAGTTTTCCTAACCTCTTTTGCCTTCTGTGATATGTCCTATGTCACTTTCCTAATTAAGTTGAAATTTGCTCGAAATGTAGATTTGATCCTAGAGCCCTTTCCTCATTAACTGGAATGCCACTACTACATCCAAGACAACCACTGATTGTCATTCATCCATCTGCTGTTTTGTATTCATAAAGGTAACTGTGAGCATATCCAGCTGTGCACCACTGTTGGTTGGACCATCTAGTACCTGTATCACCCTCCAGAAATCTTCGTTATTACTCGTGTTTTTAGTAGATAGTTACACTGTTACTCTCCTAACATGTAAACTTACTATCAGGTTAATGAGCATCCAAAAAGGGGAGACACAGTCAAGCACTCATTTATTTTTCTTTATTTGTGACTTGTGAATATATTAAAAAACCCAAAACAAAACAACAAAACCTTATTGTAGAAAAGACAAGGGATTAAATCTAGCTCGTAAACATCATTTAATGTCTCTAATACACAAAGCTTCAAGCAGCTAATTACTCTGTGTTTTAAGGACCAGATGGACTACTTTTAACCCCCCCTAAGGTTTCTGGTGCTTAAATGCTCCACAGAATCAAAGCTGCTTCTTTAGACTCAACTTTGAAATTAAGATCAGTGAACACTTGTTAGTGCTCCCATGTTGTCACCCTTGTGTCCACCCGCATGCTCGCCACTGTGAGAGCAGGGATCACAAAACTGAAACAAAAGCTGACAGCAAAGACAGATGTTCTTAATAAAGGTTAGACAGTTCTCAAGAAGCAGTTTCAAGCATAAATAAGAGGATTGAAGTCATATGTAATGGGATTTCGCAACCTGATTCGAGAGCCAAAATGTTGGGAAATAAATTATCAGCCCAAGATGCCATGGTGACTGTATTGATACACAAAGCTAAATCCTTTCAATGCCAAATGAACAGAAAGGTGAATATGAGTAAGGTGAATGAAGTTACTTGCATTCAAGGAGACCCAGAACACAATGATATCAAACTTCCTGAAATTATTAGAGAAACAATTCTTGGCAAATATTTTACCTTGTATATTTCATACTGTTCAGCAAGTAGCTGATTCACCTAGCAACCTAAAGTTGAGAACTCAGTGTGAGAATATACACTTACCCTCATTCTTTCCCTCTACAAGAATGCAGAGGTAAATTACGTAGTTAATCAACAACTGAGAAATGTCAGTAATCAAACTATGGGACATCCTGAAAGAGCAGAACACATGCATCCCAAATATATGTACTTTATTCCTGAATTAGGCTGGCTTACTTTTGTAAAAAGGAAGAAAATGCCCAGATTTATATGGTTTGTGTAATCAACAAAGTAACTATCAGCAAGATATAGCCATGGTAATTATTTTACTTCCCTTCATCATTATTTTGGGGGACTAACAGTTTCTCTATGAGCTGAAATAGAAAACTCACCTTCTCTGAATGGTGAATCCACTATTTTCTGTGTGAACTGAAAAGAACTTCTGTTTTGTAAAGATCATAATTTCCTTACTTTGAGTTGCTGCAATAAATTATATGTTTACATGCTCTGCTACTGCATGCGGACAATATCAGAGGTTATCTTTTTCTTTTCACTTTAGTTGAGCTGGAATGCACAGATGCCATGGGCCTATTAGTCCCAGTGCCAGCCTGAAAAGGGCAAAGAGTCTTGTCCTGGCCATACTGAATGGGGATAACTTCTCTGGGTCTGTGCCAAGTGTTCTGTTGCTTAACTGAGGCAGTAGGAAGAGCCCGAGCTGAAGTTTTTAATGGCAGTCTAAATAATGGATCATAACGAAATAAGGCATTCATTATTACACAAGCTACCAAAATAAACAGCTCCTTGGTCACCTTCAGTGCTATGTTAGGAGTATTTAAGACACAGCTCCCATAATTCTACAACACTAGATTAAACTTCTTTCACACTGTAAACTCTTCTAAAATTAAATTATTTTAATAATTTTAGTTAACTGGAATTGGAAGGGTTTTATTGATTTTTTGTAATTGAACAAGCTAGTAATTAAGCTGACTAGAGATTCTGGTTTCTTTTAAGCAGACATTTTACTGTACTTCAATCTCACAAAGTTTAAAGAAAAAGTTTCTTCTGTTAGTACTTGGATCACTGAAGGTCAGACTATGATATTGGGAGACCTCATCTGGAAATACTCATGGGCCTGATTCTGAGTTTATAAAGCCATTGTACATCTTGTCTGACGCTAAGGAAACTAGTTATAGAAGGCGATATTTAGGGACTTAAAAGACAAAAACAACCTTTGTCTTTATTATACATTAAAGTTTAAGAGTTAAAAATAATGGCTTAGGATTTGGTGGTTTACTTGTAGACTAATAGTCACCCCATGTGAATGAATTTTGCTGTGAGCCTATTACCCTCTTCTATCATAGCAGTATGGGAACATACAGACTCGGTTCTTTCTCAAGCAATATATTAAGATATATGTAAGTGTTGTAATCTGTCAGAAGATGGAAAGAACTGTATATTTCTGATTGTCACAGAATTTATGGTTCTAATCAAATTTCCCAAGTTAAGGGTTGTTTGTCTTCTTGCGCTGTCTCCTTACAGTTATTGTATTGGGCATTGTACAAACATTTGTAGGAGACATTCTAAATAGGTAAGACAGTCCAAGAAAGTGTGTACTGGGAAGATTTTTCTAGTGACAAATGCAAGTGGAACCTTAGAGAAAGTGAGAGGAAAAATGCTTAAATTTCCCATTAAGCCCCTCATGCTCTTTTCCGTTTCACTTTGCTTTTTATACTCGGGAATTTTTGTTACAGAGAAATCAAATTATCTGTGACTCACTTGCAATCTGACAGAGTACACTGGAATTTCTGGGTAGTACGCTATACTAAATACAATAGTGGAAAGACAATACCATAATACTACCTCTTGGTTTATCAAAGTTACTTGAAATATTCAAGCAATCTTACAACAATAGATTTATTTATTATGTTATGATATATCTGGCAGAAAATAGACTCCATCTGATCTTGTGTGGGTGATTTTGGATGAAATGAAGAATAATTAATACGCTGTGTCCATAATATGTAAGAACGATAAAATATGTGAGACCCTGACATGGCCTACACACCAGTTTCCTTGTGGTGTACCCAGTGCTTCACATTGAAAACAGGAAGGGTTCCCTGTTTACAGAAGTTTGAATTCCAACTTTCGCTATATTAGCAGTTAGCATTTATGAGCCTATAGTTTTAGAAATATTTCACTCTAAGTAATCATGAAAAAAAATTGCAGTGGGTGGATGAGTTATTTCCTGATTGTGAATTTTACCTCTTGGAAGAGTATCAGTATTTCTTTGAGAATACACATACAGAGAGAATTGTTATTAGGAAATTTTAGTGTGGAACTTTGTCCAGAAAAGTAGGCATTTTCATCTGCTGAAATGCTTAATGAATTTAAACTTTAAAAAGTTTTAAAAATATTTTTTCTTTGGCACATCATTATAGTATTTTTCCTATAAAACTTTGAAGGCACTCTGTTGAGTAGGCAAAGTCTGCATTGCATCTTAAAATATTGCTTTCTCCGGCAGTATTTTCCCAACAGCAGTGACACTTCAGATTTAATTTTCTTCATCCATAGGCTTTAATGTTGGTTCACGAGCATTATGCTTGCCAGCACCAGTATTGGCACTATATAGCTGTGTGAAACTGTATCACTTACCTAATGTCATAGAAAATTGCTGAAAATACTGATCATTCAGACCCAGACAATTTCTCTCATCTATCCTCTCTACAATAAAATTTCACTTTCACCAAAATTTTCCTTCACTGCTGATAGATCTAGTATTGCAAATCATAGATTCTAGACTGCTGAATCATGAAAACAGGTTTGTAGAAAGGTGATTTCCATAAATAAGAAATGGCTGTTAGATTAATCAGTGGATACATCCGCTATTTTTTCCTCCTCTTTTTCTTTCTTTTTATTTCTCCCTCTGATGTTTTCCTGTCTTTTACACCTCACAGTTCTTGGCCATGTTAAAAAATACTCATTATATTTGTCATTTTTTTTGCCAGTAATTTTATTGATGATCTATATTTAGAAGAAATGTGAGATAATTCCTACTCGTAGTTAGCTTCCTACAGATCCATGCAATCATACATAGAGGATTTTGTTCAGTTTTTATGCATGAGCTTACGGCAATGTGATGAAGCTTCTTTTGTTATTTCAGTTATGTTAGGGAAGTAGAGGCATTGTAGCTGACCAAACCCTGCTTGTCACCTCAGCACATTTACTACTCCACATCTGGAGCAGTAACTCCAAGAACATTGGAACTTTTTGTATTATTTTTCATATTACATTCTCTTTTGCATGAATAGTTTATATTCTATAGAGTTAAATGGAAAAGTTGCTGAAAATATTGTGAGTTATGAGTCTTGGGTTTCAGTGGAAACTGAGAACTCTACTATGTACAGCTACGACCTGAAGTATGTTACCATTTAAGAATAGTGTCTGATCTGCAGATATACACGTATTTCTACAATGAAAGCAGAAAGGGTATAACAGAGACTAGAGCATAATAAACAGTCATGCCTCCAATTATAGGTTCCAGAGGTAATAGAAAACACCAGAGAGAGCATAAATCTTAATTTAAATAGGCTATTGAAACCTAATTGGACCTTAGGAAAAAAAAAAAGAGAATAAATTAATTTTTTCACCAAAAACTGAATTATACAGAATAAGCACTCCTCTTTACCAGACATTATGAAACGCTTTTGACAAACAACCCTTTGTTTCTTTAAAATAATTATTTTCCCTGAAGACTTTATTCTACAACTAATTTTTTATTAATAAGCATTTTAAAAGCCATATATACAGAACATTTTAAGTTGCATAAGTTTGGTCTGTTGCCTCCAAGAACATAAAATTTTTAGTTGTAATTCATGGAGAAATTCTAGAAATACCCATCAAACCCTAAAATGCAAAGGTGAAGTTATCAGTAGTATAAGTCAAGAAAGAGGAAGATATTTTTTGGTTCATGAAGACATGATTTGACGTATAATACATCATCATGTATTACCTAAGTCCACAAATTAAATATAACATGCTTACCTAACACACACTTCAGCAGGGACATAACAAAATAACTTTCTACCTTCAAACCAGTAGTATAATAGAGATGGAGGTTATTATTAAAAGACCATAAACAGAATGATGATTTTTTTTATCATGAGGTACATCATTATTGGCCTTAAGGAATTCTGCCATCAGTCATCTTTTTTTCCAAAATGCATCTCCTTATTCTCTCATCATTATATTTTTGTTTTTAACAGTTCACTTCTTTTTAGTCCAGGACAGAAAACATATGCTCAAGACATACCTTGTAGGAATTAGTGAAGAAAAGAGGCTTCAAGGTGAAAAAAACATTGGTTTTTTTCCCCTTTCATTTCAGAAATCTTAAGTCATCTTCAGTCTGTATTCCAACCGTATAAGAAACTCAACCAAAATATCAGTAGGTGGATTAATGAAACACTTGTCAAGCTCTTCCCAGATTCTCTGCTTAAGAACAGAGGTGAGGTTACTCATTTGGAGACTGATCCTGTCCTCACTAAATAAAATGACAAAATCTTGCTTTATCTTCAGTCCGCAGATCAGAATCTAAACCCATAATAGACTAAAATCTGATTAAACTTCAATGCATGTTTTAATGCAGACTGAAATCCCTGGAATATTTCAAGGCTTACATGAATGTTGGAATTGATGTACTGCTCCAACATGTGGCCTGGTCAGATGGGCTTTCAAATCTAACATCAGCTGTTTTGGAAAGGAATAATAATAACACGAACATATATTGATGTTGGAGACACGATTCTTCATATTTATTCCCAGGTTGATCTCTAACACTTAGAAATCTCTTTGACACAAAAACATTAGGCTGGTTTTCCTTTTTTTTTGTCTCCTTGGTTAAAAGTAAGCAGGTGCCTAGCCAGAGGTAAGCATGTTCCATGGAATTGCCCTGAAGTGTTGTTCTTAGGTGGATGATTGTTGCTCTACTGAAATAATAATGGACAGCAGTTCTATGAATTCAAACAGAAATAGAGTTTTACAGAGAGGCAGCACAATAACTTGAGACTGCCAGATCCAAATGCCCTGACCCAGGCTCTACAGTTTAAATGATCAAGATTTCCATCTGATGTTATTAAAAATAGATGAAATTTTTTTTTGTGCAGTATGAAACTGTTAACACATAAAAGGTTAGGAATAATAAAGAAATAAAACGGCACTCAGTCATACAGAAAAGAATACTTTTTACATAATGGGGATACCTGACCCATTGAGTCACTTGATCAAAAGAAAAAAGACAAATAAGAACACACTGTATGTTAGGTTGAACATTTTAGTTTTCTTTTTAAACATTTTTAACAAAAATAGTGTCAGATACAAGCAAAATTACCAAATAATTTTCAAGTAAATCTATTTGGAGATATGGTGGTTGTTCCATAAATGAACATAGTCAATAGATAAATATTCCTGTCCTGAAATAAAATTTCATTTTTTCCTCAATATCTTCTGTCATGCTTTCTGAGCTACAGTTCTTCCCAGGAAAAGTTCCCATTATGACCCATGGGGTGACTGGTTATTGGGTACATAACTAGTCTTTTGTATTCAAAAAAACTTCATTTCAGCAACCTGAAAATGAAAGATTATGTCAGCAAGTACATTTTTAGAACCTTGAGATCCAAAGGTAAGAATAACCTCCTTAAAGATAAATTTCTCTCATTTTGTAAGAAAGATAATTCACATATACATGAATGCCATTCTTTCTTAATTTCTCTCATCATATGCACATTTGGAGTATGTGTAGCACACAGACACAGACTTTGAACAATGGGCAATTAGGTTTTATGCACAGTGGGGAAAAAAATACATATTGTTTCCAGTTCTCCTTAAAACATGGTTGTTGTGAAAGTATATTAACACTAACAGTGTGTAACTTCTTAATTGAAAGTTTTATTTCTTTCTTAGAATAAAGTATTTAGCTCTGACTAAGGACATAAAGTATTCAGCTCTGAGCAAGGAAAGAACAGCTATGAAGAGCTTGTATTGACAAACCTGTGTCACAGAAATTAATCATGCAATGATACCAGGTTTTCAGAGCTGCCTGCAGGCACCTGGTCTTGCAGGAATGGTCCTTTTTGCCTTCCAGGTGGTTACAAATTGCTGAGTCATCTGAGTTTCCTGCAGGAGAGGTTAGACTCTGTCCCAGAAAAAATGATGAAGAGAAGTTTGAGAAAGCGTTTCTTGCTATATATTTTCCTGTGTATTTCCTATTCCTGTTATAACTTTTATTTTGGGATGGGACAACTCAGCCTCTTTCTGTCCATTGTAGTTATAAATATGCTACATGTCATAATGTCTACTGCTTTTCTTTAGAGATGATAGTTCACAAAAAGCAAAGGTCTGAAGATTGAAGGTGGTTGAAAAAAAAAAGCATGTGTGCCCACAGAGACCTAAAGGTAGAAGTAAAATATGATAGTATTTTGCATCTTTAAACTGTCAGGTTTGCATTTTTTCTAGGGCTGCATTTTCTTTTGCTAAAGCTTCATTATCATTTTTCTTAAATGGCCAACCTCAGCGATAGTGTTCATGCATGGCTTGCAAAAAAGAAATAGATTATGCCCCAAAAGACGTGCTGTTGATGTACAAACCAGAATATTTACTACTACAACTAAATTCTAAAGAAAAGCAGACACGCAAACCACGTATCCTACTGCATTAGTTGGGTATAGTGCAGCACTGTCTCTGTTAAACATCAGTTATTTCAGAATGTAGAGGTCATAAGTTCTGGTGGACACTGCAGCTTGGAGATTTTCTCAATTCTGATACATGCTAATTTCTACATTAATGTTTGGAACATTTTTATTTTTATTTCTAGTTTCTTTCTATGTGGTTTTGCATTCCTATGGTGATTCTTCCAGTTGCTCTTGTGACCAGCTTTGAAACACTTTCTAATATTAAATTCACCTCTGCATTTCACAAAGTTTGAAAAGAATAATGTAATGCTCAGGACGCAGAATGGGTGGTTTGTTTGGGCTTCACTGTTAATTATCATGAAGCAACCTCTTTAAGATATGATATTGAACAAAACTTTGGTACTCATGAAATATAAGATACACCACTTTATTACTGGAAGAAATTTGTGGTGAAATGCAGGAATAAGACATAGTAGACCAGAAAATTTAGAAAAAAAGAAAAGAAAAAAAAAAGGAAAGGAATGAAGACTGAAAGGAACATAAGAATGGAAGATAAATAATTCCAGTTTGGTACAGTGTTAAGATCTTAGAATCCCTAATTTTCTACTGCATTTAGCAGTGTTTTACTGTATAGATAAAATCAGTTTTAAAATAATTAGCGATGCCATACTTAATTGCAAGTAAAGTACTACTCACAAGTGATCTACCAAAGGGTAAAACGCTGGGAGGAAAAACGTGGAGGGAAATATTTTTCTGTTCTTCTTTTATTGTCCTTCCCACCCTCCCCTCAAACTCTGAACCTTCATGCTTCAAACTAAGTCAAATTGAGTTGGAGTGAAGCTTAGAGAAAAGCCGGCAATAGTCAGTAGCAGGTGCTTTTCGTCGCCTGTACTCTTTTAAGGGTAGCTCTCTAGTTTGCGCAGGATGAACCTCGGAGATGAAATCATATCCGCAGGCAGACGGCGCGCCCTCTGCCACCTCTAGGAGGGGAAAGACCACCCTCTGGCCCTTTTTTGGGTGGCGTGTGGACTGCTTCCCCTGACCTGCTGCCGTGCGGTGACCCTGGGGCGAGCCCCGCCCGCCCCGCGCAGCCCCGCGCCCCGGCAGGGATGCTTCACCCCGCGGCCTTCCCCGGAGGCTGCGCTGTGCTTTTGGAAAGGCTTAGGCCCATGCGGTGCCGCTCCTCAGGCTTAACCTGGTACCAGAGCACGAGGAAGTGGTTACGGCTCAGCATCTGTGGAGTAGCAGGGGACCAGCAAGATAGAACTGCACATCTAAGGGCTGGGAAACGCCTATCATGGAAAGAAATCACCTTGATTCAAAAAATCCCGGGAGGAGGAGGGGGGAGGGAGAAGGGGGAAAGCGTTTCTCAAACCCCAGAAATCAATAGGAGGTAGCCGGCATACTGAACAAAGTTTTACTTTAATGCAGATGAAGTGAAAATTAAAAACCAACCAACCAACAAAGAAACAACCCAAACACAAAAGGACCAAAAAAAAAAAAAAACCAATCAAACACCCCAGAACACAATTATATGCCAACAACAAAATCATTTTTTGTTGTTTTTTCATAAAAGGTTTAATGTCTGTGAAAAGCATTTGCACATTGTTGTGGGGAGGCAAATGATTGAAAACGTTCCTCTTGGAAGACAGTATTGACCAGAGTTAGAAATACCTTCATAAATTAAATCTCGATGGGATCTATTTCTGGAAAAATCTTAATTAAAAATAGCGCAAACACAAAACTGTATTCTTAACTGAAACGAAAATCCCCACCCCCCACCCCGTCTGTTCTCAGACCGTGTAGTGTTATCAGTGGAACTGGAAACCTTACAGCAATCACCCCAGCATTCTGCTGTAAAGAAGCGGGAACGGGGGGAGCAAGAGGGGGAGGAGGGAGGGGAGGTGGCTCCAACGGGTCTCATTGCTGGGAGATACTTTGAGGGCAAAGTAAAAGTGCCCCCTCGGGAGCAGCGCTCCGGTTCTGTCGCCACCGTCGTCTCAGACGCTACAGTATCAGGCGGAGAAGAAAAGAAAGGAGTTTGGAGTTGATGTACACGCCGGAGCAGCAGTAAAAAGAGATAAGATATCGACACACTCGGCTGCATCTTGTTAAAAGCTTCCTGCGGGTTGGCAGAATGAAATCTTTATTTAAAATACACAAACTATCGTCAGGGGAGGAACGGAAGGGAAAACACTAAAAGGGCCAAACGCAGTGCTTAACCCACCGGTATAAGCAAAAGAGGAGAAGCGATGAGATTGGTTTGGGGCGAACGGAAGAGGGGGGAGGGTGCCCTCCTTGCAGCCCAGCCACAGAAGCCACCTGGGGACTCGGTGTCTCCACTCAGCTTTGGAGACTTTCTCTTTGATGGTAATAATGACAGTTGCTCTGGTACGGGAAAGAGACTTACGAATACCAGAAGCAGAATGTGTGCTCACATTCGGGTGTGAATGATAGGAAAACGTGCCTCGCCACCACATCCACAGCAGCGCTCTCTTAAGTAGTGGTAATATTATTTTATTATCACCAGCCGGTGGCTTTAAAGGTGCATTATTTTAATGCATTATTAATTGTTTTCTCAGGGCGAGAGGAAGGTGGAGATTTGGGTTATCATTATTAATAGCGAGGAGCTCGCTCCTGTCGCACACGCCGGGGAGCGCGGTGGGAGGAGGCAGCGCCGGGGGAGGCGGTGGCGGAGCGCGCCCCGGCACCGGGCTCCCTGCGCGGCTGCGGCGCAAACACGCGGGGCTCGGCGCAGCCCCCGCCGCGCCCTCCTGGTCCCCCAGCCCGGCCCC
>VZTI01003745.1:71117-160156 GCA_013397865.1 Struthidea cinerea
AAATCTTTGGTAGAATGACTCTTGTCGGAGTCAGCTCTGAAAACAGGGTTACCCCCCAGGAGCTAGCGGCAGCGGCGCTGGATCCCATCAAAACAGAGCTGCCTGATGTGGCATGTGCTTCTCTCTCTTTGCAGTTCCTTCTGGGCCTGTGTGGACTAGGAGCACAACGCGGCGCCTGACTGGCAGGAGGGGAAAGCGGAGACTCCTTCAGGTTTCCAAAGAGGTCCGAGTGGACAGCATTAGTAAGTAAATTCTCCGTGCTTGCTTACTGTCCCTGTGTTCTCGGGCTTGTCCAAAGCTTTTCTCAGTGTTCATACACATATGTATGCACACACACACACACACATCTGTGTATATATGTATATGTATATATATATATATACACACACACACACATGTATATATGTGCATGTATTTCTGTTTTCAGGTTAGTGTTCTGGTCAGAGAGAAACTTGGCTCTGGGTAACTTGGTTTTTAGTGGGAAGGTGCATTAAGTGGTTTGCTGGTTTTTTATGAGTAAAGAGAATTGCAGGTGCATACTTGTTTAAAGAAACTGAATGTGGCAGGTATTATGTAATGTCATACCTCAGTTCAGGTATAAGTATGTGGTAGAATACAGACAAAGTCTAAACAAAGAGATGCTCCCTCAGGAGGGGTCTGCAGAATGGTCTGACCTGCAAAGTAATGCCAGGTGACAGGACATTCAGTTTAATATAAAATTATAGATACTAAGAGTATTTTTGTCCGCATTCAGTTGTAAGCATTTTTAGTCCATATCTCTGAAGTTCTTAAATTTTTCATCAACTTTTATATGTATAAAATGTATGTATATATTCTCTTCTAATGAGGATGACAGTTCCAGACAACAGCTTTGCTTTCTAAGGGCTTTTATGGGGCGTATTCAAAAGTACGGATGGCACTGTTTTCGATAGGTGAGGAAGATCTAGGGGAAACAAAAAGATAAACTCATTTAAAAGGGCGTCAGGAGCAGTGGAACTGAGGTTTTCTGGCTGAGCTATAGAGTTAACAGAAGGTACGAAGATCATATAAATGTATGTCATGAAGTATCTGCTGTTAGGTGTTATTCTGCACTAAATATATCTGCATCTGGGAAGGAGAACTTTTGCAGGCATTATTTCTCTTGGGACAGTGGACCCGTTATCGACATTTGCTGCATTTCTGCTGAAGGAAACAGCTGGTATTAGTAGTTGAGGGTTAACTGTTTCCTAGGTAGAGAAAAGAAATAACAATGACAGGTATGTCAACGAAAACATTTGCTCATGTTTGCTAATATCTAAATAAAACCTCAGTGTTATGTCAGTAGAAATACAGTTGAGTCAGGTGTTTTGAATGTACTGAAAGGAATCAATAGCATTTCAGCATTTTTTCTCTATTCCGGCCAAATGGACTTGGATTTAAATTCTTCATGTGTTGTATCTATTGTAGGGACAATGTGGATTTGAATTTGAACAAATTAAACTTATGTCTTTTACAAATTCTTGGCAAATTTGGTTTATTTTACAGTACAAATCCAGAACAATACGTGTGTGCTGTAAATAAACAATACAACTCAAATATCTTACATATTATGTCTTTACTGTTCACCTAATCAGAATAAACTTGTGTCGTTAGAAAACATTAAACATGAATGTACAAATGCATTTTATTAAACTTCCAAATGTGAAATTCATGTTGCACTTTCAGGTGTAATTCAAAATCAGTCACAACTAATAAATGTCACTGGGAGTGAAAGTTTATTGGGGTCAAATCAAATGCGTTTCTTCATGAAGTAAAGAAATTAGTTTATGTCACAAAAATAAAGATAACTAGACAAAATTTATTTAGCAAATTAATGTGACACAGACAGGGGAGACTAAATCTGCAGTAGCAGATGGATGACATTCAGAGTTGCTTTCAGGTATTCATAATCTTAGAGCTAGGAAGGAATTACAAAGCATAGGGTACAAGTTCTGAGACAGTGAATCAGGGTGACTTTCATATTGCATATTGTAATCTTTAAATTGACATTTATGACAGAAAAAAATACCCCATGAACTCTTGAACTTTAAATTAAAGGATAACACATTTTCTGGCTCAGTAAGGAATCCTACTGTTAGTGTTTTAGTACTGTGAATTTGCCTTTCAGTTAAAAACAAAGCGCTTTTTCCCCTGGTTTTCTTTAATGACTTAGTAACATTTGACATGCTCGTTGCTGTATTGTACTCCCTGTGGACAGCGCATTAAAATAATATATCCACCTAATTTGCATGAACTGTTTTGAGACTGCATGCAGTGAAGTTTATTAGGTTAAGCTTTCATTTCTGCTAGGTGGTCCCAAACATGCAGCATTGCAATGTTGAATGTATAACAATGTGTCTATTAAAAAGAAAAAAAAAATTGTGTATATATATATAGAGATATATATATATATATATATATTTGACTAACCAGACACAAACTATGTTGTTTAGTTTAGATTGAATCTCTACATACTCAATGGCTTTATTAGTTTGGAGTACAGTCTTCATAATTTGTCTTTGGGATTTTCTTTAATCTAGGATATGTCCTGGCAATACTTGAGAATCTATATGAAAAATTACTCAAAACATACTCCACTTTTGCTGTAATTACTGCTGTGGGAAATGACCTGAGTCAAATCATGGCAATTAAGTGTGATACATATTGTATTTGATTATATATTTATGTACAATCTTGCATTGTTGGTATGGGCAAATGTCAAATCGGGTCAATCTGATTCAGAAGAAACAAGAGAGGACTTTAAAAACACCTATTGCTGTGAAAATACTTAATTGATATAACAAAGTTGCATATGTCAGCAATAATGTGTTTTATTATGCAATTGTTCTTGTTATTCAGATCAGATAATGGCATGATGAAATATATAAGCAGTCTGCAGTAATCAATGATTAATTGCTCTGACATGTGCATATTTAAGATTTCTTACTAGTAAAATCCTAGATACCTGCATTAGTTTTCAGTAGACAAAGTCAAATAACATTGTCAATATTAATCACTTAATTTACTAAGCTCCCACCAAACTTTGCTGTGATAAGTATGATGAAAAAATTATGACAATGTTTCCTTCTCTGTTCTTTGCTAAACGTGGTTTTGCTGAAGAAACTGACAGTACACAAACAGACATGCTGCTTGATAGCACAAACTATTTTGAAATTGGGAATGTGATAAATATCATATAATACACTGATTCTTTAATCAGCTCGGTTTCTCTGTGCTCTTTCAAGAACTTACGCAGCATTGATAACTTTTATACATATATGGGTGATAATTCTACAGATTTGAAGTACTATAAGTAGTTGGAGAAACTAAGATGTCATTACTGGCTTAATTGGAAAACAGGTGACTTCAGCATTCAGGAAAAGGTCACTGATACTTTTCCTAAGTTCAAAGCTTGTTTAGTGCAAAAACAGATTGGTACCTGAATCCCACATAATTAGAGTAAGCTCTATTGATTTTCTATCACTTTAAAGACCTTGTAACCAGCAAATATAAATTTAATGGTGACATTTATGTGGATGTTCTATAATTTAGGGTTTTGGATTTTGATATCTGTACTCAAGGAAAGTATTTTTTTTCCTTTATTAGTAGCCATAAGGATTCTATGGAAACAGTCTCAGGAGGAGGAGATGTTCAGGGTGTTCTTTAAAATAGAAGAAAAAAAAAAGTGAAAATGCCATAGAAAGATCTCAGATTCAAAAGTACTTGGGCTGGAGAATGCTTGTATATGTGGTGGTTTATTTTGTTTTGTTTTCCACACATATATTATAAGGTCATTAGTACTAGAAGTTTCTTAAAGAGCTTTTATGTTACCTCTTTTTCTTGTAGAGTTTCCATCTTGCAGTTTTGCAGCTATAATCCTAGCAAACTCTGACAAAGTTAACAAGGGATCTTATGTCATAGTGATAACATAAGGATAGAAATGGGGCCATGAAGTATTGACAAGAAGTACATTTGGACTATAAGTTTCTGGACATATTTGATTGTGATGAAAAATATTTAGTAGCAAACATATATTTAAAATTCTAATAGGAAATAAGCAGTAGGTGTGAATTAATTCTCAAAGGAGAATTAAATATATTTAATAATAAAGATTAAGAGAAGGAAAGAGGCACGCAAGCAAAAGGAATGCATAATGGGATTTTTTAATCATTCTTAATGCTGTTAGATGCTGTTTGATTTACAGTTTATCCATTCTAGTGGCTTCTTTAGTAAGATCCAGTATGAAACAATAACAGAAAAGCTATCAATAAAACAGAAAATTGCAGAAAATTTACTACTTTTGTGGTCAATATGAAGATTGAATTGCTCTTCTATTTTCATGTGTTGTCAATAGCTGCAGATATGGTCCTATTTATCTTACATTTCTATTCTGTTAAATATGCTTTAATAAGTGAAGATTATTGTGCAAGAAACAGTTTTCTTTGCATTCTGTATTTCTGTATTGGCAGCTTTGTAACCACTTCTAAAAAGTGGGGGGGGGAGTATTGTCAATACATAAGCTGAAGATCTAGTTGATTAAAAATTTAACTGAGTGTGTACTGCAGAATCTGGTTTATAAAAACTCTTTTAGAAAATTTCTGCCAGCAATACTGTGAAATTGATCAAAATACTAATACCTTTTAAAGTTATGCTGACTAAAGTCATTCTGTAGACGCCGTTAAAGTTCTTTGAAATACTATTATACTTTCCAAATTATGTACTTATACTGTGTTGAAAAGTAAAATTAAGACTTTGGAGGTGTGTTTGGGGAAAGAGAATTCTAGATGAGTATGTTTGCAATATGAAGAAGGCTCTGGATAGTCCGATGATTTTTTCCTGAGAATGCTGTGGGGGATTTGTTCCAGCTGTAAGCAGCATGAGCTCATATACTTGCTAATTAACAGATAGATACATATTACAGGCCCAGTACCCTGCTTTGTCTACATATTTGGTTTAGAAAAATGTTTTTCTACATCAGGCAGTCCCATTTTTAAGTCTCATCTCAGTGTGAAAAGCTGCTTAAACTGAATTCTTCAGTATGTTTCAGGATGACTTCTCTAAAGGTAAGGTGATGTTTTGGAGCATATGGTGCATTCTGCTTTTCTTCTGAATTTAAAAAATAAGAGCTATACACAATGGCATTCAGGAAATCACTCTTTCTCCAGGATGCTGCTTTTTATTTGGTTTTAGATTACCTAGCTCATTTGCAAAGTATGTGTAATACTGCCCAGCAGTGAAATGTGAAACACATATGCTTTTTGTTTGCAGCGAAAAGGTGGGTTGAGAGGAAACTGCCAGGGTGATTGTCTGTAAACATGAAGGAGGACTCTTGGGCTTAGTGGGAAGTGGAATTATTTAGCTCTTGTAGTTATTACAGAAACTGTGTGGGTAAGGTAAACTCACATTTCTGGAGTGGTCCTCCCAGCTGGTGAGCTTCTCATAGGGTGACAGTACCACTGCTTTACGATGATGATTGATTTAAGGTGACCAACCTGAATAAAGGTCCTCTGGTGGCAGCAGGTTGGAAGTGTACACCAGTCTGTCTTCTGGGAACGGTAATTCTTAAGGGTACTGCAGCAGAAGTAACTGCATAAGAACAATTGCACCTACTCTAGTCTGAAAGTAAAGTGATTTTTAGACTCTCATGCAGAAGTTTAACAGTCAATGTGGGAGTATGTCAGGCAAAGTAAGTTTGCTCCAGCTTTGACGCATTCTTTCTTTGTCTCACCCCTACACACTTAAAATGTAGCCTTCATTGTGGTGCAAAGCATACAGTCTCACCAGACCTGTACTACATAAACCAGCATTTTAAAGTCGTTTAGTATTCTCCTCACTCTCCTCATTCTTTTAGCCAAATGTGTTTTTCTCAATCTTTAGTTAAAAAAAAAAAACAAAACAAAACAAAACTCTCCACATCGTAACTAGATCTAATATAGAATATTAGTTTATTGTATATGGATTTTTTGTTTTCTAACAGGAGTTAAATAAGAGCACTTATAGGAAAAAATTTTAATCTATGTATTCAACTTCTGATGAAGCGCAACATACTTTGAATTCCTGCACATAAGTATAAAGGAGAACAGTGATGTTAATCTTACTTGGGTAGCTACAGAATTACTGGCAGTAACAAAAAGATAAACCAAAACAATGTGTGAATTGCCCTTCATTTGGGCAAAATGACCTAAGGATATCCATCCCATCAATTTAACAATCAGAAAAAATCTTACAGGGTGGTGCATTTTCTCAGTTTTGAATGATTTTCTTTTACATTAAAAGGAATGTGCTGTGCTGTTGTGTGAGGCAAAGCTCAAAGCAACATCAGTTCTCAATGGAAAGGGTTCAAGGAGAATTCATATGCACTGTCCATGTCTTAGCATGAGTTGCTGTCCCTTTCTTACTGCAACTGATATTTGCCAGATGGCATTCTCAGGCTTCTTCAGAGAGATAGAAAACCATGAAGAGTTTTGTCTTTATCAGTAAATATAATAGTATAAAATTACAGTTGATACTTTTCTTCATCTAGATTTTCCTGAAGGAAGTGTGTGGTTTTTTGACTATTAATTATTGTGCATTTTGACCATGACATAAAAATGTTACTGTACTTACGCGTTAGTAGTACAAACCAACTCCCAAACTGTGGTATAGCTAGGATATTAGAGTTCACAACAAATGAAATCAGACTTGAAACTTATTTTGATGAAACCTTGAAACCTGAAAAATTCCTGTGTTGGGAGGAATGTGCTGGGAGAGGCTTGATCAGCATTAAACCATTATTACTGATATATCCTACATTTGTTAGTAGAAGTATTTGAGAATATACCAAGAATCTCTCCTTGAGCGAAAATTTAGCTAACTTTTTTATATGTTTGTAAATTTCTGAAAATTGTAGGTATGGATAAATCATAAAAGTGAGTTTCAAATAATTTATTGCATATAACCTGTAATATGATTTGCGTGTGTACCTTTCATAGAAATATTCCTAATGAAAAGTTGTATTAATCATTGGTATTTCTTCACAAACAGAAGTATGCCCAGCAAAGCTCATTAATTTCAAATTTCGCATCAGTAGTTTTGGACTGGCATCATTAGCATGCCAACTGGAGTACTTAATAAAAAATAAGAAAAGAAGTAAAACTGTTGCATTAATATAGTGATAACCTGTGTTCCCCTTTGAATAATTCAGCCATTTCTTCAGTTTTATGCACAAATATTCTGTGAAATTTTCCTTTCTCCCTATGACTAAAAGATATACTAATGGCTTTTTTACACAATTTGTCCTAATCTTCTTTTTTTTCTTTTTTTTTTTCCAAGAATGCTGGGCAGCTCGACTTGAAAAGATGCGCAAATTCATTTGCCTGTTTTTGCAGAGTGTAGGCTTTAGAGTGGGTTGATTTGACTTCTTTTCTTCCGTGTACACCCAGCATCCTCTGACTGTTCATTGAAGCAACACTCAGTTAGTGAGGTTGGAAATTCTTTTGTCAAATGCATCAGCTAAAAAGTGTACAGTGGACAGTAAAGCTTCAAGAGCAGCCAAAAGGTATGTAGGTCACCAAACCTGGCAAACCAAATACTCTTAACCATGCTACCCATATCTGTGATACAGTCTTCTGCAAATTAATTTTCTCAGTGATTATTCTATCAACAGCACACAGTGATTGTTATTTGGAGAAAAAGGGAAATAATTCAAAAGCAGGGTCAAATTAATATATCCTGCATTTCTAGAACAGAGTGCAATGGGCTTCCTGTGCAGTTTATTTTCAATTTTTCATTCTAATGGAAATGTAAGAAAAGAGGCAAAGTAATAAAAAAGTAATGTTAGCTGCTGGAGGCCATTTGGTGGAAAAAAGTGGTCAGGAAGTGTGGTTTGAGGTGTGGGGTTTTGGTTGGTAGGTTGGTAGGTTGGTTGGTTGGTTGGTTGGTTGGTTGGTTTTTTGTGTGTGTGTGTTGGTGTTGTTCTTTTTCTGTGCAATCTGTATTAAGAAAAAAATCTAGAATTAAAAAATTTCCTGAGCAGCTTTCATACAGGTTGTGGTGCTCTCTTGACCTAATCAAAATGCATGATTTGTCCCATTTTAAAATCTCTTTCATTTGAAAACCCCCTATAGGTTGTTTGTTTCTTTTGTTTTCTTTTCTAGGATTATTAGAGAAAAGTGATCTTTATATTTCGCACAGCAGTAGTAATTGTGTTGCAGCACCTGTTTTTCCTCATCAGCTTTAGGTTTCCACAGGTTTCCATAGGTGTGGAAATGAAGTCCCTGGATGTTCTCATTCTCATATTCTGTATTAAATAATAAATTGAAAACTATCCAAATGTATTTGTGCTCAGAATCATCTCTCTTCTTCTCAGCATGGAGGACAGCCTTTTCCACTCTTTCCCATCTTCCCATTTTTTCTACACTTCCTCTGCAGAAGGCTGTAACATAGGTAAAGTGTCTAACTATTTTTAAACTAGCTCATAATTTGAATTTCTGCTCTCCATCACTGATCCTAAGCATAGTGACCCTTCTGGGGTAAGAATGTGTTTTCAAGGGTGATGTCCTCAACCTACTTACTTTGCATTTTCTAGAACTGATAAAAATGGGAAAGAGAGCACTCCAGCTTATGTAAATATGAGATGTTTCCTGGTGTAAGTGAAGAGAGAAAGAAGTAACTGATACAGTTCTGCCACAGATTTAATAAAGTGGACATTTATGAATTTTGGGATGAGTTTAGGTGTATTAGGGTTTTTGGGCAACACTGAAGTGCGGGTATAAGATTACATCCCTTTTTTCTCCCTCCACTGCTCTGACAGGTCTTGCTTGGCTTGAGAACTGAATGAGGAAGGAGAAGGAAGTCCATGAACATTCATGTTCTATTAATTTTATCAATTGTCACTGCTGAACAAATTAAAGAAGGCATGAATTGTGAAATTTATTTAACCAAGCATTTCTTGGTTACTTAAATTAGGCTTTATAAAAAAAATGATAATTGCAATTTGTGTTGAATTGTATATTTTAAAAAAAGAAGGAATTGTTAGAAGATGCATGATGGGGAAGGAAAGGAAGTGAGGGTAGAAAATGGCTAAGAAGAATGGAAGAAATCCTCAGCAATAGTCATGTTTTCAGGTCTCTAGTGCAGTGTTGAGTCAGATGACACTGTCTAACCACTGGGTTTGAGTTTTAGTTGCCTAAGCATAGGGGGCTTATGCCTTTTAGATGCCCTAATGCATCTGGTCAGTGCTAGGCTACTGTTCTCTTGTACCAAATTGAGCCAGTCCCATACAGGTATTTCAGAAAAAAAAGATCATATACAATTGCATGTTCATTTGCATTCAGGATCATGAATTGTGCATGTCTATATTCCAATGTTGTATTTAGAACTTTGCCTTTCCCAAAGGCAAGGATTTTTTCATGTTATGCTAATTATATCTGATGCTAACAGAGCTCCCTTAATCAACACTTGTGCCTAGCTATCAGCATAATTAGATTAATTATATTTTGGAGACATCTTAGAAATCCTATAATGCATTACGAATCTGTGTGTGTTGGAAGTGACATCCTTGTCTTTATATTCGGAAACAAGCTTGTATGTTGCGTTTCATTTGCTTGTTTTGTTATAATTTTTTCCCCTTTTTTTCAATGATATACAAATAGATGGAGTTCAAAAGTTTATGCTGATAATTATAGTCCATTCACAGAATCAACTCTGTGTGCTTTCCTTCTCTGACACTATGCTGGTGCCTCTGAGACTAATGTGATGAACTACGTAATGCCACACTGCCTTTTTTTTATTTGCTACTTTGTTAGATCACCTTTTCCTGGTTTTGGAAAATAAAGATGGACGTAGGGATCTGTGTAATATAATAATACTGAGTGAGGTGTGTTTTCTGTTTTTGTATCATTGACATTTTGGCCATTATGAAACCAGTAAAAATTACTGGCAGTAATACTTCCTTTGACGTCAAGGTTACTGATTTTGGGGCAGAAGCAGAGTTGATAGGATAAATCTTACAGTGACAGTACTATTTGTATCTAACTTTTGACAGCATTTGGTTTGGACAAAAAGTTTGGGATACATGAATATGCATTTACTGAACTCACTTGGATATTATGCTCATTGAATGACTGTTGAGAAATAAATGTAAGTGTCCAGCTTGATAAGGGGTATTGCAACTAGAGTGCGTGAGAGACGACTCTTACAGACAGGTTACAGGCAAAGACCTCCATCTCTCAAGGCTTTATAAAGGCAAGACTATAGATCTTGTTTGTGAGCTAGAAACATTTTCCATAATCAGTAGATGAAGTGATTTTCAGAATATTATCCTTATAATCACAAAAAATAGAGCAGCTTCATGAGCAGAGAAAAGGATCCAAGAAAAACCGTATTGTTTCATCTAATTTCGTGAACATATATGGCCCTCATCCCTGTAGTATGTTATCCCAGTTTATGCAAAAAGTAACATCTGTCTATGGGGTTTCACTGGCTGTCTGCACTATACTAACTTGAGGAAACAAAACAAAAATAAAATAAAATATGTCAAGTTGAGATTTTCATGACTTAACCTCTCTCTGGGTTTCCAAAAGTATTACAGTATCTTTGGTTTCCATTTATGTCTGAATCAAATAAAAGATGTAAGGCAGATATAACTTGGGGGATAATAAAGAAAATGACTAATAATTATGTTAATAATAATCACGGTTATACCTTATGGCTGACAGCAAGACCACACTGTAAATTTCACAGGAAGTAGAATTTATTTTCTTGCTTAGTACTCAAGGAGAAGATATAGAAAGACAGTAAACAACATAATACTTTTTTGGTTTACTTTACTATTAAACTGTCGTTTTAGCAGTGTTAGGAGGGAACTAAGATGTTACTTGTAAAACATATTCATGTGTAATAACTAAGAAAAAAAAGATGACATACTAGCATAATTTGATTTTTATCCAGTGTAGCCCTGTAGGAATGAGAACTTGTAAAATCTGAAAACAAGGTGTTTAAAAATTTATATAGGTGTCTATTCCTTTTTTCAGGGAAAAAAAATCCAAAACTAAATCCACAAAAACCCAAGTGTGACAGATGTGTTCAGGCATTATTGGAACAGCAACTGAAGTTTTAATTGGATTATGTTAGCCTGCACATATCTCTTTATATCCCAATAGCTCTTTACTTGCCCGTAGAAGAACTACTGAGTATTTCAAGCTGTAAATAAGAGAGTAGTTGTAGAGAGTACCAGATAGGGCAGTTTTATGAAGCAAAGATAACTAATCAAGTGGAGCATAGCACTGCTAGAATTATACTGCTTCTAGCAAGAATTAGTTTGTGCGTTCCATCAGTAAAGGTCTCACAAGGAAGGCAGTGGACAGGAATCTGGAGGAATTGATTCAATTTCTTTCCTTCCCTCCTGGGACCAGGAATTAAGTCTTTGTCTCATCTTTTTTCAAAGGTAGTTCCAGGAGACTTTTTTCAGCCCTTAAAAATTTTGCAATGCATATTAAACTCTAGATTGATTATAAAAATACAGATTAATGTGGTTGGTATATCCATGTAGCCACAGGCAAATCTTATTCCCAAAACTGCAATAAAAAGGAAATTATTGTCATGCACAGTGTCTAAACTCATGGTGAAACAGAATGTCCCCAAAATATCAAATCAGAATGTTAATTCAACTTTAGAAAAACTCTTGTAGAGTGAGATATAATTGTATGTGCTATCTACTTTCATAATGACATATGAAAGCAAACATCTTTAGAGTGTTAGAACTAGTGAAAAAACAAAGGAAATCTCCATTATTCTCATGATGCATATTTCAAAATGCAAATATTCAAGCCATTCCAGTAAGCTTATATTATTTAAGTGCTAATTGCTCATTTATTTTTTTAAATGTATTTTCATGGTGATCAGCAGTTATTTTTTGTTTGGAGAAGGCTATAACATGATTTTTATATATGCTTCTGAGGAAAGACTGACACATAGCATGCTCCTCTTCCTCCCACCACTATGAAATGATTGTAAATATTTCAAAAAGTGGAAGTTAAAGCATGTGTGCACTAGAAATGCACATATCATTATTAAATATAACAGTCTGTTACGTAAGTCAGATAGTTGCAGTGGAAGCACAGATGTTATATAAAATTAGAAGAGCCAGCAATACTCAGGTCCTAAGGTACAGTTGTACATGCAAATATGAATTTTACAGGATCATGGCCTCCATGATAATCAGAGGACAGCCAGGCCCACCTGGCATTGTTAATAAAGCAAGAGTACTTTTTTGTGTGATTCTTTTATGCAAGTTCGTCATCAGCTAGAAAACTTAAGTAGGCAGTCAAAGTTGACACAATTTGAGTGAGTGGTTTCCTCGTCTTCACAAGAATATATGTTTTATGTGTTGTCAAGTCTGTAAACAGAAACAGCAAAATCTACTATCTACTGAAGAAATAGCCATTCAAAACATTTTTAAAATTAGAGCGGTCATTTTTTTGTACATCTTGAAGATGACAGGGTGGTTGTAGTAATATTGTAAATTGCAGATTGTTTAGTTGTCTGGCAACATCTCAGATTACTCCAAACTCTGTTGCCTGGCTTACTAACATAGACTTAGTTATTTGACAACGTGCCTCAAGAAGTAAGTTAAGCAAAAGTTTACTGTGCATACGTGTTCTTACAGAAACTTACAATATTGCATGGAGTTCTATGTTGGCCTGAAGTACTGCGGGACAGACAGTATCTTACATTTAGAATCTTTAGGCTAGAGAAGACCTGAAAGATGATTAAGTTCAAACTTCAGCCTAGCATCACCACCATGTTCACCATTAAGCCATGTCCTCAAGGGCCATATCGACATGGAATTTTTTGAACACTTCCACGGATGAGGATTCCGTCTCTAGATATATTGTCCCATCTGTTTTATTTTGGGCCAAAGAAAGAGTGTAACCTTAATTATGAAAATCGCTACCACAAATCTCTAACAATGTTTGAATAGAGTCACTGTTCCTTCTAACAAACTTCATTGCAGCGATAAGTAGCTGACTTAATAATGGTGTCTCTCTTACTTGAACGAAAAAGTATATTTTTTTTCTGGTGGCTTGATAGGTGGGAACAGGTTGTTTCTTTCAGTTCCTGGGTCTACGTCATAAAACACACTGGCTGCTTGTCAAATACAGAAACTATAAAATCAACATGATCTAAGGAGCCCTTGGGCTTTGTATTCAGCAGAAATGAGTAGCAAGCTCCAGGTCCTGCTGATGAAAAACCGTCAATGATTCTGCATTATAATTAGATTCTTGGAAATGTGCTGGAATGATGATTAGGGAGAGTGAGAAATAACACTGATTTTTTTGTTCTGTTAAATTAGATCAAGTGTTGTTTAATGCCACTTATCTAAATGGAAATATTATTCTTTGTTTATAAGTGAATTCTTGTTACATGGTCGTGAGCCAGTGTCATTGGAGAGCAATTCAGTTGGTTTTCAATTCAGTTTAGGATGCTGATTCTCCTTATAGGCTGCTAGTCATTCCCATGGGACATCAAAGTGTATTGTAAACACAGTGGAAGTCAGGCCAAATACTCTAGAAATATGTCACTTTTATAGTACGACTCTATAAAGAAATTTTTGTGCTTTTGTGTCCTGGATTGTTATAACCATGAAACCTAAAAATCATTTGACATCTTGGTTCCAAATTAATTCCAGGGCAAAAATTCCTTAAAAGGCAAAGTCTGTACTTGTACTTTTTCTGAATAAATGGGTGATTACCTTCCTTTTTGTTGTTGTTTTGCTCCATTATCTATTTTTTTATTTGCACGGGTGTTACCTATTTTTACTTGTGTTGTGTTAAACTCTTTTCTCTAAACAAGGCATTTTGAACTTTCAAAGATCGCTCAGCTATTAGAAGTACTAAAGGCTTATGAAAAATTTGTAGTTAGTAGTTACCTAGGCCAATAGTTTGGGAGCCCAGGTTCAATTAATTTATATACAGGAATTCTGATGTCAATTAAGGCTTCAGCTTAAACAGAAGGTCGTATTCCGTTTTTCAAAGGTCAGTTTTAAAAACAACATATGATAAGAACTGGAAAGCATGGAAAACATTATTAAAATGGAATTTTTTTTCCTGTTGAGGTTGACATATGGTTTGAATTATAAATTATGAAAACTAGTATTATTTAAGTAATTTAGCCAAGCTGTGCTGAGACCCTGAAAGAGGAGTGCATATAATGATCTTTTTCTTTTCCCTGACAACATAGAAGTAAAATCTTTATATATTTACCTCTTTGAAGTGCAAATGGTAAAGTAAGGAAACAGCTTATTTCTTTTGATTGGGTGGCATGGATGTTTTTCTTCATAATAAACTTTATCTTTACACATGGAGGCATCAAACCCTTGGATCCCTGGCACTGTGGTACTGTGACATCTTCCATTCAGTGATTTGATCAATTAAATAGATCAAGATCAGAAAATTGCAAGGCACTTGTTCAGTTTTTGCTGTTAGTCACTGAACTTAATAGCTATCAAACGGCTTAAGCAAAACAGCTCTTTATAACAAACACTTGCTAATTTCAAAATATTCTCAAACTGGAAATAACCTTCTGGTCTCAAGTAAGGAATCTTGTGTTACATTATCCTACAAGTAAACAGTTTTAAATGGCATACCTGTCTCTTAAATAATGTGTGCAGCAGCAGGATTTTGTATGCAAGTCTCCCTTATGGATTACATATATTTAAAGAGGCTTATGCTTTCTATACAAATGGAAAAGGTAAAGATGAAGTAATGCCGTGTGCAGTATTACTGATACAAATCAGTAGAAATCGGCTTGTAAGAGATTTTTTGGTGGTGGGACGGAAGTAACAGAAATTCAACTTAAAAAATGTTGCATGTGTTTTGTTTATTGTTTTTTTGTTTTTTTCATTGCTTTATTTTGCTTCATTTTAAGAGTGTTTGGTATTCAAATGTGGGGCTTAACTGCTAAAATAAGAGGCAAAAGACTATTGTCTTAAATGACTTATCTTCAGTTGAAGATGACATCTGACATCACTTTTGACTTAATGACCCTGCACAGTATTGATTCCTGGTGGAAGTGCTGAGAATAAAAGAGTTACAATTTTAGAGTTCCTGATTATACGTTACTCCTTTCATCCCAGATAATCCTGTCATATATAAAAAACTGAATGCTTTGTTATCTTCAGATAGAATGTGGTGGTTTTCTGAAATGAAGAAATAAATATAATCTCGTTACATATGATGGTCATGGCTTTTTTTCAGAGTGTGTATGAATTATTTTTCACTTTGTTCATATGTATGTAGACATTTAGAAAAAATGTCAAGAACATATTTTCTAGCAGAATGAAAATGGGTAAAATAAATTAAAAAAGAAAAAGCAAGCAAACATATTTGCACTGTCAGGAAACAGCTTTCTTTCTGTCTTGCTAGTGTAGAGTACAAAATTATGTTCACTGAAGATATTCAGCAACTTGTTATGTTGGGGGTAGACATGTCTTAGGAAGCTATTACAATGCAAATGTGAGTGCACACACAGAATAGACCCAGAATAGAAGGGACCCAGAATAGAATGGAAGACTGATGAGGATTAGAGCCAGCAGTCTCAAGTGTTCTGTGGTTTTCTCTTATCAGGACACATTTCATAATAATTAATTCTTTACATTTATCTTGATTCTAAAATGCCACAAATTAAATGGGAAGAGGAAAGTTGAAATGAAGTTCCTGTTGACGGTTTCTTCCAAGGAAGAGTGGTTCAAAAAAATGAGATGTGAAGAGGAGAAGTTAATTTAACACGGCAACCTTCCTGAAATTCTGTGCCTCTGTGTGTGTGTGTAAGAGCTGTTGTGCACATAAATGTATGTGGGATACCACTGGCCTCATCTGCATGTGGTGACAAAATCATATTTGTTTCTTGCTGTTGTCTTACACAGGAAAAGAAAGAAATGCATATTTTATTATGTAAGTATTTTTCTCATGTGCATTATTTATGTGGTTTTTACCTGGTACATATGATCTAGGATCCTGACATAGCCACAGGATTCTATAAGATGTTTGACAGCAGGCTTGGGGCAGAAGACGAAAGACATAAAAATGCTGTACATCCAGAACTCCAAATCTCTTTTATGTGACTTCTGTTTGTGGTGTAGTATTACTTTAAATCCCAAAATAGTTGTTTCCAAAACTGTAGACAGCTAGTTTAAGCTGTCTAAACCAGCTTGATTTGGTAAGCAAACCCAGATGCAGGATTGAGGGTGTAATCAATCCAGTGCCTGAAATTCTGGAGGTTTCTAATAGGCAACAGAAACATAGTTCTTGATGGTGATGATTAATATCTAATATCACCATTTGTTCCATTTTTTAGCTGTTCCAGCCTAAAATGAATGAGCCAGAACACTCTGAAAACAAAGCAATAGATCATGTAATCTCCATACAAAGTTTATTCTTTGATAAGAAAGGTAAAAAACAAGAATTTAGTCTATATATGAGATTTTCCCGGCCCCCTCTTGGCAAAAGGAGGAGAAGAAATAATTTAGGAATATGATTCTTGTCTTCCAGACCTTCACGTGTTATGCTCATTATTTAAAGGGGACACCTCTTCTATGAAAAGAGGCTGAGATAGTTGAGGTTGTTCACGCTGGAGAAGAGAAATCTCCAGGAAGACATTATTGCAGCTTCCAGTACCCAGAGGGCCTACAGGCAACCTGGAGAGGGACTTTTCACAAGAGAGAAGTCATGATAGTATAAGGGGCAGTGGCTTCGAGCTGAAAGAGGGTAGGTTTAGATTAGATATCGGGAAGAAATTGTTCACTATGAGGGTGGTAAGGTATTGCAACAGAAAAAACAGAGACGCTATGGATGCCTCATCCCTGGAAGTGTTCCAGGCCACGTTGGATGGGGCTCTGAGCAACCTGGTCTAGTGCAAGGTGTTCCTGCCCATGGCAGGCAGGTTGGAATTTTAAGATTGTTTCCAACTCAAATCATTCATGGCTTCTATTATTAAAGTCTTATTCATACTTCCCTCTACTCTCCAATACTCTTTCTGAAGTTAGTCTGTTTGATTAATCATTATGATGTGCTAAATCACTTCCTTTTACAAAACTTAAGGGATTTTAATCTGTTTATTTTTCAGATTTATTTCAAACTCTCACCTATAAAATTAGACTAATTTTACTTTTATCTCTAATGATTAAGTGTGAAAAATGTATTATTTTTAATGTTATGATGAAAAGTTCACAGAATATTCCAAGAGCTTGCCAGATGAATGTGCAACATGACACATTTGCAACCTGCAATTCTAAAGGATTTTAAATTGCTTCCTTATCTTGCTTTGATATTTATAAATGAATATAAGGAATATTCACCATCTATCTTTTTTATTTTTGGAGGGAGGGGACAGATTTCTTGTTTTGATATAACTCTCCACAAAGAATGTCCAAGTTCATTATTTTCATATTCAGCTTTTACTGCTTTATACTTGTCAACATTAAATTTCAGTTTCTGCTTCTCAACTGAGCTACGGAGAAAATCAGAATTAATTTAAATTTGTCTTACTACTTGCTAAGGATGCAGTTTTCCTCCAAATTTTTTATTATCAGCAAATTTACCAATCTAGGTCGTTTGTAAAAATTAAAAGCCAGCAGAAGTCTTAGCAGAGATGACCCTAGAAACCCCACTAGATATTTCTGTATTCAGCACTTCCATATGTCAATAAAGGAATTTTTTGTAGTCTGAAACACATTGCAGAACATCTTAAGTAACTGGACTTGACTCATCTGTATGAAGATAGCAGAATTCTGATTCTGATTTTTGAATGATTTATGTAGTCAACACAGTCTTGATTTCTTGATTTTGAGATACTAATTTTATCATACCTGAAATTAAAGATGTAATTTTAATTTTTTGTTGACAATAGTTTAAGAGAGATCAATTTATGTAGAAACACATTTTAATTTTTCAGTTTTTTGATTCTGACACATTTACTAAATTGTTGACTTACAACTTATTCGTCAGCATCCTTGAGAAAATGTTTGTGAACCTGAATAAGTAGAATTGGACATTTGACTAAGTCACAAAGAAGTGGCATGGTATGCATAAAAGCTGGATGACTTTAAGTTGAAGTCCTATAATTTCTTTTTCTTTTTAAATGACTATTCCTACACATTCTTGTAGCTTTCAGCTGTGTGTTTTATCTGATAGATTAACTTCCTTTCATTAGGGTTTTTTTCTGTTTCTATATACTTTAATGTAACTGATATAAAACTATAATACATAAAGTATTATTATCCTATCAATACCCTAATATATATGTAATACAATGCTAATGATAATATGTAACAGCACTATATATCCCTCCATGTCTTAACATTTAAATTAGACTGGTCTTTTCTTAATATTTGAAATTCTCCAGCATCGCGTTAGATATTCACAAGAAAAGATTTCTATTGATTCCTCAGCTGCAGCAAATCATTACACGAAAACCAAATGCATTATATAATCTTAACCTAAACTCTGTTTATAGTTACTGGCATATTTTGCTATGTAAGGCAGATCTGTGCTGCATGTTTGGCTCCTAAGAGTAGTTCATCATGTTTTTATTATATTTATTTTACGTAAATATAATATCTCAGGAAATTTTCTCTTTATTCAGTTGTGTAGTTGCTAGTCTCTGCTTCTTTGCCCACACCTCTCTTCACCCCTTATTCCCCTTCTCCCTTGCTTATTATTTTGGAAATAAGAGTAGTGTGTCACTACCTTTTGCACTCCAGAAACATTACATATTTTCTGGGGAAGTTTTCTTTATTAATCATACATTGTTCCTTAAATGTGCTGGGTTGGCAAAAAGTGATTCACTTCCCAGGTTTAAGGATCATAACCTTCCATGTAATATCCAGTGAGATGTCTATGTTTAAGCAGCCTCAAATCTCAGACATTCCTTTCTCAAATGTTCCTCACTGCCACCACTATGGCAAAATGCTAAGACCCCCAGTCTATATTTGCTGATAAGTTTGGAGAGAATAGGAAATACTGAGTATTGAGGGGTATGACTCTGACTGTCCCAATCTGGCCTTTGGTTTCAGACAGTGTGGGTGTCCTGAACTGTGTGAGATAATCTCTCATTTGAGAAGGAATAATTTTCCGGGTATTAATGGGACACTTGAGGAGGTAGGAGTGTTTTTTTGCTGCTGTTGGTGTTTAGTGCTGTTGCTTGTGGTGAGACTGTGTTGACAGGGATTCTTCCCTTGTGTTAGGAACTAATATGCTGATTTGTTTTTGTCCTAGAAGCTATATTGAAATGGGAGGGAGAAGTGAGACTCTCCCCACTCTCTCAAGATATCTATTGTTAGTACAAAGTCTGTTCTGCATCAACAACAGAATGAGTCTAAACCCCAGCAAAGGCAGAAGAAAAAAACTATTAAATGTGGGCTAAATTTAAAGTGTTGTGCTTCATTTTAAAATATACAGAGTTACTTTGAAGTGATACCAGCCAAGAAGGGGTGAATTTCTCCCTTTAACGTATTGGCATGCCCATTATTTAGAGAGAGGCTAAAGCTCTGGCAGTTTTAAAAATAAGAGTCTGGAATGTCAGCATCAGCTTCTCCAATAGAGTAGGTGTATTGATGTACAATTTTACTGCACAGCAGAGATAGCTGGCTAAAAAGAAAATCCACAGACCATGGAGGCATGCAAAATCTGTCATCTAAATTATTGTATCACACATATTTCCATAGTATTTGAGCCATAAAAAACCTAATCCTGGTGCATCATTTCTGTTATAGAGTCATGAACAGATTTTGGCTAATTACAATATTTCATTCATTGCATGACTTTATGACAACTTCTTGTCTTTAAAATCTTGTAGTTATAAAAGGACAGTTTAAAATACTATGTGAAACTCCTTTTTGGTATTTACATTCATTTGTTTTTTATGACAGATAAGAGTGGGTAGTCCCAGGCACTAAGAAGTTTTTGGGGTTTTTTTTTTTTTTTTTTTTTCAGACAAGTTAGTGGTTTAGTGCACTTAACAGAATTTTTGGTCTTGATGTCTAACGTGCTGGACAAGAATTTAGCGTAAAAAATGTATTTTCTCAGAAAGCTGTGATTGTGTCATGGAAATACTTGCTTTATAATGAAAAAAAAAAGGAAGAACTCAAACAACCCCCACCCCTCCCCAACCCCAAACAACAAGCAAGCCACCTTTTCCAAATAAAGTAAGCATACAGCCACAATGATGACAAAACCAAAAAAAGTCCTGCAGCTGACTGAGTCTGAAGAGTTGTGTAGGTGCTTTGTGTGAATTGTAGTGTGGCTACTTCAGACGTGTTTTACTGTAAGGTTTGTTCTTCAACTTGATTTATTTTCCAGGCTTCAAAAAGGAAAATATGCCCCTGAAAAACCAAGATGACTTGACTAGATGTGAGGCGTTCCTTAATTTGCTTCCAGTATCTGTAATAAGGCCCATTTTGTTATTTTTATGAACACTAACTGTGAAAGAAAACCACAGAAAACAAGAAACCAGCCACTCTTCCAGCTTTCTGCAAATCTTTAGAATATATGAAGGAAGATACCTATCAGACTATTGTTTACTAACAAAAGCAGCCAGCAGACTTTACTGTGTTTAATTTAGTAATATGTTGTACGTTTGTACATTTTTTCCATCTCTATCAAATCCATGACAAAGTGAAATAAGTAGGAAAATCTCTCCTGTAGCTGTGGAGCACAGGGACTCGCAAACCTCTGCTTTACTTGCTCTGGCACTCAGTCTACGTGTCATAGTCCATCACACCAGTTGTTTTCAGACATACTTCTGCAGCTTTGGTGATGATACAAATTGTTTTGAATGAAAGAGTCAGCCTGCGAGTTTTCTTTTTCCAGGAAACTTGTCATATTTTTTTGATGTATGATATTCTTTGTCCAGCATAACGAAAAAAATATGACAAACTTGAAGTATTTGGGATAATAAGGATGTCAGTCTTCAGTGAGTGTAATGTAGCCTGTAAGACAGAAACGGCTGTGCATTTTTGCGTCTCTCAATTGCATTCTTTCCTTGTTGCCTGTTAATTTTTAAGCACTATTTTCAACTCCAAAATTTGAAAGCTTTATTGTGGTTTTCAGAAATGTTGATGAAACTGGATCACATATTGTCCTCATGAAACTGTTTAAGAAACTAACTGCAGGCCATCCAATGGATGGTGAGATGGCATAGATTTTTCAAAATCTGCCTATCAAATAGACAGATTGAAGGTTCTTAAGAATAAGTCCTCTAGCACTTGAAGTTACTATTGCTAAATCATTCACATCCCTTTTTCTCAACAGTAAAAATTCTTATGAGATATCATTAGACTGTTACAACTTATAATGGAAAAATCAATGCAGTAAGAAAATTAAATTTTACTGAGAGCCTTTAGGCAAAATGCAATGTGAAAATGCATTTTAGCTTCCCTTGTGGTTCAGAGGAAAAGGAAGAAATGGAATCTAGGTTAGCTGTCAGTGCACAACATTTTTTAGAAGCCAGCAAAGCAGCCTGTGAACTAAACTCTTGCTTAATGTATTTCTTCCCTGATTACTTAATAATGTGAAAATAACCACCTTAATCTGATCATTTGAAAGGTCAGAAGTCTCTTCTACCCTTTTTAAAACCCAGTCTTTGGTCAAAATCAATGAGTAGATTCATCTTCCCAGGAAGAGGATTTAACAAAAGGAAAACTGATTCATCTGCTAAGGTATACAGCAATGACATCTGAACCCCTGGAGAGAGAGTGAGAGTGCGAGTAGCTAAAGTGGAATGAGGTGATTGTGGTGTAATCAAAAAGAAGTCGATCAAAGCTGCCAACAAGCTCTTGTGGAGAAGTGGCATATATACTACATTTGGTGTACTTTGTAATCACTGTAAGTGGTCACTGTCTCTTGCTGGCAGACAGATATGGCAAACACAAACTGACATGACAATTGCAGATTTAAAGCTTATTAAAAAAATAAGTCCATGAATTCTGTTCTTTGTATTTGCTTTTTCAAAGTAAGAGAAACATTCTGAACTGTTTTGTATTTTGCACAAAAGTTTGTTTATACAGAATCTATAGTTACAGGACTATATAGCAATCAGAGTCAAGGTTAGATGACAGTAGCGCTCTTCTCTATCATTGGAACATATGCATTGAAATTCTAAGTAAGACATAATTACATTTTTTAAAATTAAAAATGGATGAATCACTCATAAGTTGTACACATGAATAAGATTAATTGTTTTAGAAAGATCCTTGAAAGCCTGGAATAAGAATAGCTCAGAGGCTAGTTGCTTAACATTTTCTCAACTGCTCCAGCCTTCCAGGTAGTAGCTATAATGTCTGGGTGAGGAGTTACGTATTCCTCTACACACCCATTGTGTTTACATAAAAGAAGTGTATTTTTAGATAACATGTGTGTCATAATATATTTGGAAAATATGTATTTTTATAATATATGCATAGAGACTAAATACTGTAACTAAAACACTTTTCTTTCTGGAACTTTGATTTCTGATCAAATGTAAATACATTTCTTTATGCTTTCCGAAACGTAATCTGATTTTACATAAATTCATTTAATTTTGGGTTTTTTTTAACAGAAATAGAATGAATTAAAAACAAAACAAAACAAAACCAAACAACAGCAACAAAAACAACAACAACAACAACAACAAAACAATCCAACAAACCTAAGCAAATTATTACTGGTGGCTGAAAACTTTGCATTTCTTTGAAGGACTAAAAATAGAAAGCTCATTACTAAACTTGTGTAGGCTTAAAAGAATGAATATTCTTGATAATTCTGGTGGTTGATGGGGTCTCCTGTGGCTAACTTTACCGGTTTCATTTTTCAACCTTCTTTAAATTTAATTTTTTGAACAGATTTTACTTTCTTTTCTGTAAGTGGAGACCCAAAATGTCATTGGTGTTTTGCTTCCGTACTTTTGTCATTTAAAAATACGTACAAAAAAGAAGTCTCCCAAATCTCTTTTGTATAGTTCATAGAAGAAAGACATTAGTTAGCAGCCTCTAAAGACTAACTAAGACTTTTATGCTGCACATTAAAGTTCATATCTATTTAGAGTATTAAGGCACCAGGGAAGAGGCCTATTTAGAAACCAGTATCTCATTTACACAGAATATTCTGCAGTGGTTGTCCAGATTCTGTGCAAGCCCAGGTGTGACAGGCTAACTGAGCAGCTGACCTTCTCCCCAGAGAAAGAAAAGGTGGTAATGGAAATAAGAGAAACATACTAAATGGTGATTTTTGCCAGATATGATGGAGGTCTTGCTTGTGTTTGTTCTGACAAGAAGAATGTCATGCACATGTGCTAGGAGCAAGTCACGCAAAATAGAATTTTTTTTCTGGTTTAAATTTACTGGCAAATGTATGATCTTTATTACCAGAAAAAATCTCTATAAATCAGCTTCCTTCAGAGGGAGGAACATTAATTTTAGAAAACTTCTGTGTAGAATTTCTGCTTTCACCAGGAAAGGTATATCAGTTTCCCCAGTGTATTAATTATGTGTCTCACCACAATCGTGAGGGAGTCTTTCCATATGTAGTGGGTTGACCCTGGCCAAAAGACAGACAGCCACCAAAGCGCCTCTATTCCTCCCCTCCACAGCCAGATGGGGGAGAGAAAATACGACGAAGGGTTCATGGGTTGACATAAGGGCCCGGAGGGATCGCTCATCAAGTACCACCACAGGAAAAACAGGCTTGAAATTAGAGATATGAATTGAATGTATTACTAACAAAATCAGAGCAAGATGATGAGAAGTAAGGTAAACTCTTAAAAACACCTTCCCCCCACCCTTCTCTTCTTCCCAGCTCTACCTCCTCCCACCAACAGCACAGGGAGACAGGGAATGGGGGTTATGGTCAGTTCGTCACACGTTGTTAATGCCACTGCTCAGGGAGAGGAGTCTTTCTGCTGCTCCACCATGGGGTCCCTCCTGCAGGACACAGTGCTCTGTGGACTTCTCCAACATGAGTCCATCCCACGGGCAACAGTTCCCGTCAAACTGTTGTGGTGTGGGTCACTCTTCCATGGGGTGCAGTCCTTCAAGGACAGGCTGCTCCAGACTGGGAGCAGGGCTCCTCTCTCCACAGGCCTCCCACAGGGTCACAGCCTCCTCTCAGGCATCCACCTCCTCTGGCGTGGGGCTTCTCCATGGGCTGCAGGTGGATGTCTGCATCCCCGTGGCCCTGCGTGGGCCGCAGGGGCACAGCTGCCTCCCCATGGTCTGCACCATGGGCTGCAGGGGAATCTCAGCTCTGGTGCCTGGAGCACCTCCTGTCCCTCCTTTTCACTGCCCTTGGTTGCCTGCAGAGTTTGTTCCTCTCATGTTTTCACTCAACTCTGGCTGCAGTTAAAACTGCAACATCTATTTTTTTCTTGGTTCTTAAATTTATTACCACAGAGGCGTTAACCACCATTTCTTATTGGCCCGGCCTTGGCTGTGGTATATCTGTCTTTGGAGCTGCCAGGGATTGGTTCTCCTGGACATGGAGGAAGCTTCTGTCAGCTTCTCTCAGAAGCTACCCTGTAGGGCCCCTGCAAACCCAATACACCATAGTAGATATTTAATAGTTATTTCAGTAGGCAAAAAGGTAAAGATAGGAAATGTATGTCATCCTTCCTCTGCTTCATAGAGTTTTACCTGGATAATGTATGGATTTTTATTAAAACAATCTGGTGCTTTTTTGACCTCAGAAGCAGTCTCGTGAAGATGGCTATTTCCCTATTTACTATTCACTGCAGCTTCTCTGATGAGGGAAGGTGAGAAAATGTATGTAGCTGAACTTATAGCAGCACCTGGTGCTGGTTCTGCACTCTTGGGGGAGCTGTTGTCCTCTATGAGCAAACCACACAGAATTTCCCTGAAAAATCTTTTCTGGAACAGGTTTTTGGCAAGAGATGAGGCAAAAAATGATATGTTTAGACATATTTGTAACCAAGTCTTAATTTCATTAAATACATAAGATCTTTAACTGGTAGCATCATCTCTGGATGGGTGGAAATAGCTTCCATTGTGAACCCATTATTTTAATGCCAATGGCTGTTAATAATTATAGACATCATTTTGTCAATAGAATAAGCTGAATATTACATCATGATAAGCTACCTGTTATTCCCTCCCCTGCCTCCTTTCACTGTTAATATAATAATTACATAAGTACTTATATATTGCATAATTTAATTGTTATTGCTGTGGTAAAGAATCAGAGAATCTTAGAGTGTTTTGGGTTTGAAGGGACCTTTAAAGGTCAGCTAATGCAACAGCCCTGAAATGAGCAGGAATGTATTCAACTAGATCGGGTTGCTCAGAGCTCTGACCAACCCGACCTTGAGTGTTTGCAGGTACAGAACATCTGCCACTCCTCTGAGCAACCTGGTCCAATGTTTCACTGTCCTCATCACAAAATATTTTTTCCTTATATCTAGTCTGGATCTACCCTCTTTTAGTCCAAAACTGTTACTCCTTGTCCCATCTTATAAACACCTTATTTGTGTATTGAAAGGTCACAATAATGTCCTACTGGACTCTTCTCTTCCCCAATCTGAACAACCCCAAGTCTCCAAGCCATTCCTCATAGGAGGTGCTCCATCCCTCTGATTGCTGTTGTGGTCCTTGTGTGTACCCTCTTTGACAGGTCCGTGTCCTATCTGTGCTGTGGACACCAAAACTGGATGCAGCTCTGCAGGTGGGGTCTCACCAGACCTGCTTTGAGTGCAGCCCAGGACACGTTTGGCTTTCTAAGCTGTGAGTGCCCATGGGTGGGTCATGTCCAGCTTCTCAGCCACCAACATCCCCAAGTCCTTCTCCCCAGGGCTGCTCTGATCTGTTCATCCCCCAGCCTGTGTTGGTACTGGGGGTGGCTCCAATCCAGGTGCAATACGTCGCACTTGGTCTTGTTGAAGCTCATGAGATTCCCATGGGCCCACTTCTCAAGCTTTTCCAGGTCCCTCTGAGTGGCATCCTGTCCCTCAGGTGTGTCAGCTGTTCCATATAAGTACTGTTGAAATATGCTTACTCTAAATATTAAGACACCTAGTAAAACATTTTCTGTGTTATCCATGAGGCTGTTATTAAGGCCAATACTGAACTTCTGGCTAGAGAACAGGAATTTGCTTGACTCAGCTCTGAGTTGAGGATGTTTTAAAGTCATGCACAGCTTTGGGTTTATTTGGGGATGAGTAAATATCTCTACAGACCCAGAATCTCAACCTAAATAAAAGATCATGCCACCTCAATATTTTAAGATTTCTGATAATGAAATGGCTAGTCATTCTGCATCTGCCAAATTACATAGATCTTCAGACTCATAATATTTAGAGAATTTGGGAATTATTCATCCCAATAAGCTGCATTACCTTACTTTCTGCTCTTGATTTATAATTGTAATTTTATTTGCGTTTTTTATGTGCCTTGAATTTGTTTAAGCTGTAACATCTCTGATATACTGCTCACCCAATAGTTATAAATTATTATGGGTCAAATCAATCTACAAAAGGTTTGTTTATCTGGAGTGTAACATAGCTATTGAATATAGAAAAAAACGAGGTAGGGAGAAATAATGGAGATTGAAACAACAAATTTAATTTAAATGGGAAAAAGACACTAATTCAACCATCCAGCTATTGATACAAAATTAAATCTTTGTATATACTAATTTGACTAACTTCCTTTAGGCACCTCCTCAAGCAAAAGTCATGGATTGCACTGTGAGAGGATTGCACTGGGTTTGATTAGGCAGAGGTTAGGTAATGATGGTTTTTAGTGTATACAGTTTTGTGCCCATGTTTTCTCTATGTAAGGTATTATTTAAAAAATGAGGAAAGGTGATATGATATGATACGGTATGATGATATGATGATATGATATGATACTTCTCAGTAGCTATTCTGTTGATGTAGAGCAATTTTCTCTGAAGGTAAATGCCGAATAAAAGTTAAGAGTAGAAAGTAGTGACTGTTCTGGGACAGACTAGTAAAACACAGGTGGTAAGTACTCTGCTTGGAAGGTTCTACATTGGTGTATACAAAAAACATATATACTGATACCATGCTGGTTCTTAGATATGCAGTGTTAGCTGAGACATCTAGTGAGAAGCCCACAATGAACATCACCATCAGACCACTTCACTAAACAACCAAAAACTAATCTATAATATTTATTTATCTGGGATTTCTGATTTGTACAATGCTGTGCTTTGGTATTTGAAAAGTATATACCTATGTGAGACTTAATTTTATCACCAGTACTTTTAAGACTTGCATTTTTTTGCAGGAAAATACTTCACCTATATGTGATGTCTCAGAATGTCAAGTGTTCAGCAGGCTTCATGATACATACACTGAGTCTTACAGGCTCTGTGGAACACATCAGCATGAATTTAATCAAGAATGCAGCAAAACTATTGGGAAATAATGGCAGAATTGCACTCATCAAGTTTTACATTTCTGAGAAGCAAAATTGAAGTCCTTATTTCTCACATACTTCACCTCTTGAAAATTTGACAATTGACCTAACAAACACTATGGATTTAATCCTTTTAAAACCATCAAGAAATTTTGTTTCCAGTGACAAAATAAATGGATCCTAAATCATTTGTTACAATAATGTTACTGAAAATAGCTATGCACAAAAAAAAAGCATGTATTTTTTCAAAATGTTAAAAAAAATTACTGCGCTAGTTCAATAATATATATGCACCAGTTACTTCTTTCTGCAAGTAAAATTTCTTTTCTGGATACAAAACTTTTGTGCAATATCACAATTTTTTTATTTTACATTTTTAACTTCCTTTCCTAAGTGGTGCACAAATGAATTTATAACTCAATAATTAAGACCTTAGTGTACTTAAGTCCATCAAAGATTGACTGAAAATCTTTTATTAGGTACTTACCTTTAGCATATTACAATTTTTTATTTTTGAATTTTAGGTAATTATTGCTCATAAAATATCTGCTAAAAACTGAATCACATAGTTAGAGTTAAAAAATTAAATATTAACCACAAAAAGATTTTTTTTTGCTCCTGAAAATGCAATTCATACCACTTATATGTCAATTCTTTACTAGTTGATTAGATAGAATAACTTTGGTAAATGTATTTTGTTAGATTGTTTCTTTATATGCTTTATTAATGTATAAAAGCATTGCTAACATGTCAGTGATACTCTTTCTTTTTTCCCAGAATGCATGTAGGAAAGTACAGGAGATTAAGAAAGAAGTATATGGCAATCATGAATCCCAAACATTACACACTGACAAGCTGTAGAAGACACTGACTGTAAATGCAGACTGGGATCCTGTGGATTTTGATGGTCTACTTGGGCTGTTTTCTCCCTAGATTTTTTGACTTCAGAGGCACAGTGGTCATGTGTGTAGGCATTCATGTCAGAATTTAGACGTCTTTTTGAAATGTTAGGCAATCAGCCCTTAAGTGAAAATTAAATAAATTCAGAAGTGTTATCAGAATGTAGGCACTGGAACAGGACTTCAGTGCATGCAGTACATTTTGTGTAACGACCATGGACCACCTATCACCAGGGCTGTTGTGAGCTAAAGGAATCTGACATTTTCAGTAAGTTTTGTATCAAGCTGTAGGCTTGGAATATATCTTGGTATCCTGAAGTATTTTTTGTCCTATATTCAGCTTATATACCACCTAAGATTTCAGTTTTTCTTTGATCTACAGGTCTGCATGGGTAAAATCTGACATTTCGTCCCATCTACCAACTCCACATAATCCTCCCAAAAATCACCGCAAGGAGGAAGTTTTGCATTTCTCTATTTAATCTGATATAATAGTGTTAACCTGTGTTAGTACGTAACTTTCTTCTCTGTTTATTCCTTACGTCATAAATTTGCACATGTTAAGAGTTTTCTGGTTGTCTTCATATTTAAGGAAAAAATTACTGCAAGCTTAAATTCTGAGAGTAACGTGGCAGCTTAGAAAATTTTGATTCATTGACTTGTCAGAAAAACAGACCATTTCACTATCACTGTTGGTGGTTATGTCCAAATGTTTTCAGTAAAGTGACAGCTTCTACGGTATGGATGCAGAAATAAAGGTATTGTGATAGTGCAGTGATCTTGATTCAAATATTTCTTTGGCATTGTAATGTCATTTTCTATTTTTTAATGTTAAATAAAAGGCAACTAGTCAAAAAACCACCAAGCTTGCCATTCAAGTTTCCCCCCCATCCTCCCCTTATCAGATAAGCAGCGTGGACAAAATAAGAACAGAGTAAGTCAGAAACAGGCTGGTTTGAATGCATATCTGCTCTACAGCTCCTGTCAGAAAAAAAGCTATTTCCTAGTACTAGGAGAAGTGCTAATATTTTGCTGTTGTTTAGTGGCTTTTGTTAGAAAGCCTCAAAACTCAGAAAGACCTGATTTTTTTTTTTTTTAACAGCTATCAAATGTGAACTCAAAAGGTTCCTCATCAAACAGATGATAAAGATGGCACATACATGGAACAACGTCTGTTTCATACAATCGTCTCTTATCTAAGATATAAAAATATCTGTGTGAAATATCAGTGATTCTGTGAAAGAGCTAGGAATAGCAGCTGGGCTTCTTTCTCCATTTCTTTCTCCAGGTCCACAAAATAACTGTTTTACCAATGAGAATAGGAACAATTAGAACTCTGAAGTGATGTGAAGTTCTGTGAAAGATATATTTTGAGTGAACTGACTACACAGGAATATGGCAGACATTGGCATTAAAACAGAAAATTTCCAGAATTCAGCTGAGGTCTCAGAAAAGATGGATCTCTGGAGACACTTGCATTCGCTTTTTTACCTTTGAAACTAGCTAGCTTTGAAGGTGAATGGCATCAGGCAAATTCTGCCCCCAAAAGATCAGTTCCATTACGATCCTTCAAAGGAGTGGCGATTAAAGCAGGTTTAAAACAGTTCTAATATTTTATACGGTTGAAATATTTCTTTTCTGAACCTAACTTTCCATCTGTTCTCTGCTCTTCAAAAAAATCTGCCTAATAACACATATGCAAAAACAATTAGTATAATAAACAGCATGGACAAAAGAAGAAAACAAAAAGCAACATTAGGCCCAGACCCAGAAAATTGATTTCAAGCCTCTTCGTTTTTGTAAAACAAATAAAGGAATCTGTCTGCTGCACAGACATAGTAAAACTAATGATTATGAGAGAAAACAGCTATGTGGATTAAACTCGTGGCAAGTCTCAGTAAAATGAAATTTTTTGACAATGCAAATCTTAGATGTGTTTTAATATTAATTTCTAGTTGTCGTGGATGTTTGTACTCCCACAAAAAAATAAAAATTTTATGCTTCTGAGGATTGTATCAGCATAAGCTTTATTTAATTGATAAAGTGGTAGTAAAATCAAAGATCTCAAATTTAAGGGAATTAAAATGCATAATCATCCATAGTTGGATCATGGATTATGCAATGGCTGGATAACAGCTTTTGATATTTTTTAATGAACTATTTTAATAGGTAATATTTCTTTACTCAGCAATCAGAGAGCAACTGTGCTTTTTTTACTTTGGTGAACCTGTTTGGTGCTTGGTGGCTTTTTGTATTTGTCACTAAGAAGTGGGTAGAACATCTGCTAAGATACTGCATTTGAGTATTAGTTTGAAAGTTGAGTCAAAAGCCTTGTGAGTTTATTACTGGATGTTTCCATACCATGCATTTCAATATTGCATGTGCAATATTTGATGGAATGAAAATTAGCTGTGTATACCTGTTTGGACATCTTTTAAAAGAAGTGAGTGTTTATGTGAGTTAATTTGTACTAATTAATTAAACTGGTTAGACATAACTTTACAATGACCAAATTAAAGTCAGAATTAAGATTCAATAAATAATTAAATATCTTAAAGTTTTCAACACACCAAATTAATAGAGCAAATTATCTAGCGAAACTGTGAGATCAACATTAAAATAAACTGTTTTTTACTAGTCTTGTCTTCAGTAAAAGCAGAGAGCCAACTCCCTATTGACCCAAGTCTGTGATTGTGCTGTGACAAATGTGAAAAACCTGGCAAGTGAAGAACAAAGCACATTAGCCTCCATTGGATGTGATGTTTCTATCCTTGGTCTGCAGCAGTTCCTCTGTAATGGAGATAAATATTGTCTGTATAATTTTTTGTATGTAGCTCCTATGAGGAAATGTCTGAAGCTGGTGAGGTGAATTGCAGTTTTGAAGTATGTATTTGTTTCCAACGAAAGGGAGCCTAGAAAGACTACCTCTGTGAATGCTATAAATATCTATAGTCAAACAACATGAATCCTATTTGTGTTGATTTTGTTCTTAAACTCTTGCAGAGTGGAATTGCTCTAATAAGCAATTTTTGTGCTTCGTTTTTAAAATGAAGGGATTAACTGAAGAGAATGCTGTAAGAAAGATAAGACATCTGGTATGATAAATTTCAAGAGACTTAATATAGTAATGGCAAGAAACTACCTACAAACTTGCCCTTTCCAAAAACAGAGCCGTGAAATCAAAGAAGGTCTTGAGACTTAAAAAAAGATCCTTCAGGAGGGTAGGGGAAACTGCTCTGTTGGCTCACAGCCAAGGACATACAGACTTAGATAGAGAACTCTAAAGACCAACTAAAGATTTATACAACAGCAACAGTGAAGATGTAATGGTACAAACATAACGAGTTGTCATAATGGTACTATTGAAGAAATAGTGTAAATATCAAGTTGGACACTGGGATAGGATGCTGTGCACCTAAGAATTCTAGCACAGGGTTGAAACAACTTATTTTCTAATGAGGGCATGTAAAGGTACCTCGGTACTTCAGAATTGTGAGATAGGAAGTGTGCTGCCAGTGTTCAGAAAGATGTTCCAGGAGACACCTATGTATCTGTATGCCTCACATATCTGCTGGACCAGGGACTGAGCATTAAAGCAGGGGAACCAATTGGTGAACATGGGATAAATGTACGTGAAAAAGAACGAGCTTTGTTTAAAGAGAGATCTCACTTTAAATTCCTTTTGAGTGTTTTGAATGTGTTAGGAGATGCACTAATAAGTTGTGGTAGACATGTGGATTCCCAACAGCTTTTTTAAGAAATTTTGACATCCATGCAGAAAAATGGCAGGTCTCATATGGATAAATAATTCATGGCTTGGCTTAGAGGGTAAGCTCTTGCAGTGTGAGAAGCCACAGTGGTAGTTCTGGAGGTATTCTGGTATCTTTTAACATATTAATTTATAAAACTACTGGAAAAAAAGGTTGATCCAGTGAGGTGAGAAAGTTTGCTGATGGTACAAAGCTACTGAATGTAAAAGGGTGACAGGTGACTGTCAAGAATAACAGAAGAACCTTACAAATTTGAGTGACTGGGCATGTGAAATACAGTGCCATAAAATATGAACTGAGGCATAACAGTTGAATGAAGATAATAGTTTTCCATATAAAGTGATGGGTTCAATGCATTGATACTGCTCAAGAAAAAGGCCTTGAAATTGAGATAGATGCTGCATGGAAACAACAGATCAATGCTTGACAGCAGTCAAAGAAACAGGTGACATATTAGAAAAGATTAGAAAAGGAACAAAGAACACAACAGTTAATATGATTTATGTAACTGCATGAATCTGGTTTGCCACAGGTTGAAGACCATGTGAGGAGTTCTGGCTGGCTTATTCAAAAAAGAATGTATAAAGGTGGAAGAAAAAAAAGATTCGGAGAAAAGCCACGTGGATAACAAGCAGTATGGGCTGCATCTACTATTTTAGGTACAGTTGCAGGTAATAGGACTCATTCATTTTAGAAAATGACTGAAAGAGATAGGAGAAGTCTCCAGAATTATTATCAAAAAAAGAGCAGACTGCCCAATTCCTCTTCCATTGCAAAAGCAGGGTTTGTTAAACACAGGTTATGGAAAGGAAACTGGTTTAAAACAAAAGAATGCAGTTCTTCATGCAACAGGTGATTGACTTCTGCAAGTCTGTGCAGGTTGAACGTACATTGTGCGAATTGGATGTGCACATTGATGCTGTGAGAGCAGAATGTTTGCGTATATTTGAGCAGAGATGGAACAAGAACTCAGAGGAGAAATTAACTGGAGTTTACTGCATAGTTCCCATCACACTCTGGATATCACATGAACTAAAATGCTTGTGGTCTGGGAAAACATTATGGGATAGCATCAGAATAGTGCTATTCTTATGCTTTCCAAGGCATACTTTTATGGCTATTGTTAGAGTATGGATATTGTGCTAGCTGTGCTCTTCATCCAACTTCGTCAGCTTGAATAGTTCTGTTCCAGAAAATTCACAGAATTCAAGTTTCTCTTGAGTCATGAATCATCTAGTCATGATATATAGGATATGGTGGGATATGTTTGGAGAGCTAACTAAACACAACTAGTCTGCAGCCTAAAGATCACCTCTGTATGAACGGATAGCAGAACTCTTTCAAATTTTTTATGCAAAAAGCCTGACCAGTTACCTGAAGACTTTACAGATGCAAAGCAAAGGCTGCTCCAAGGTTTCCTTTATCTGGCATTGTAGTAGAGAAGTTGGCTTTACTTTTTTCTCATAGTTATACCTGCTAGCCTGTAGACCATAAGAGAGAAGGTATAGGAGGTAATGTGTCTTAGTGCAATATTAGGATTTGCATCACAGAGGGACTAATTGCTTTAGGGCTAATTTTGTATCTTATTGGGTGTTATATTCTAGAAATGGCTATCTGTCTTTATTTGCTGGTGAACATGATACAGTATCGTCACTTAAGCTGAAGCTTACATAAAAAGCAAACAAATAATAGTACAATTTACTGTGATTTTTAGAATTCATACATCATGTTCACCCTTTTGCTCCTTCGGCTTTGTGAACTATTTTGTGGCTCATACTCTGAGTGATTTTGTATAATGCAGTCGTCTTTGATTTTTCCAGAAATAGCTCATTAACCATTTAATTGATATCTTGACCTTCCAATTGATTTTCTAATTGATGTTTCCTTTCACTGCACCTGTTCAACAATTCATTTTTATGTGCTTATTACATAGTAACAGGTTGCCTTATCTACTGCTAGATATATTTTATTAATACATACTGTGCTTGGCATTTTAAATTAACCACACGTATATTTCTGAATCCCTTATTATTTTCTTCCCGTTAAGTACACTGTTCTAAACTAGAAGGAGAAAGATTATCTAAATAAAACATGATGCAGGGTTTGGTTTTTGTTTTTTGGAGCCCAGTGACAGGCATCAGTTGGATACTGTGATAATATTGTAATTCTGAGTGCAAGTTTTGCAAACCAAATGTCATTACTTTATTTACTATGACAATCTTGTATCATACTGTATGCTGACCAGGCTTGTATGCCCTGGAGTGTTTTTATTTTTCCTTCCCATGACCTTACAGTCTGCACCGGGGAGGGACTAACTGGGTGTGAGGGAGCAGCAAGAACAGACAATGGTCTGTGAGACGAGTTAGATGAGCATCACAGCAGGGCAAAGGCAAGGGTGACACCCCCAAAGCCTGAGCCATGGGAATGGAACAGGTGTGTGAGGATGGCTTGAGTCAACCAGCTGTCTGTAGTAACATCAAGCCAAGAAATCAAGCCCTTAAATCATGGTTGAAGTGCTAGTCAGGTGTGTTACCGGACATATGGAGGACTGCAAGCTCAGGCAAGGAAAATGTGACAAGCCTGTCCTTACAAGTAACTCCTAAATGAATAGAGGGCACGCCCACATTGAGGCTATCTGACACAGAGCTGGTCACCTGCATTTTATGTGGCACAGTCTGAATAGGAGCCGAGTCCCAGGAGGTCTAAGATGCATGCACAGCTCTGACACTCCTGCTCTTCCTTACTCTTTCTTTTCTCATTCCCCTTCTGCTCCTGCATTCCCTTTCTCTCTACTCTCCTTCTCTTTCCCTTTGCTCTTTCCCTTTTCTGTTCCCTCGTGCTGCCCTTCTTTCCCCTGAAAGAGTTGCTGCAGAGTGAAGTAAATATGCAGCTAGAGACAGCGAGAGCCTGTGGGGACAGGACTGTGTATGCAGGCCGCTGTGCTAGCTTTCCAGCAGCTTTCAGCTATGGGGTCTCCACTCGTCTCCTGGCTATCTGAAGAACAGGATTGCACTGAAGTGTGAAAGAGTGATCTCCTCTATCCCCAAGCCCCCCTGACCCCTTTGCAACAGATTTATTACTATTCATATGTTTAATAATACAATAGTTGTTTCAATGTAATAATTGAGATAGTATCAATCATCACTATATAGTTGTGTATTTTTTATATCAATCTTTAATTACATTTTGTACAGGCTAAAAAGAGAAAAAAAAGCAGGAATGAACAGAACAGTGTAATAATTGTAAACAAGTAACAAAGGCAGTCATGCAGTTTGAGAAAGAATATATATCACAGAAGAATCTTTTGCCAAAGATGTATTTTGTAGGACATGCCTATAAAATGTGTCCTCCTCATAACTCCACACTCATCCCTCATAGGAACATTAGACTTCACCAAACTCAGTTATCATTTACTCTTGAGTGCCTCAGATTGCTAGAGTTGTTCAATAAATTTCCAGGCACTGTGACTGAAAAAAGCCATTATGAAAATTTTCCTGTTTTGCTATTAGAGTAATATTTTAAGATGCCGTATCTGTTCCATTGAAAAATTCTCAGAAGCATGAAATAATTAATGCAAAATTGCTGTTTTTTTATAAATTCTGAAAAATGTTGAGAACGTCTTTTAATGGTACTACATTGTAACAGCATCTGTCCCAAAAAAATAACATTCATCTTTGATTTTAGATGTAGACTGGATTGATGGATAGGTCTGTAACACCCAGATAATTACATCTATCTCCCATGGAAATAAGGGCTGATTGTTCATAACAGTGTTATAGTAAATCTGAATTGAAGTTGTTCTTTGAACTTCTTTCAGTATTTATCTTCCAAGCTGCCAGGCAATATCTCTGGAAGTGTTCAAGAGGTGTCACACTCGGGGAATATGGTTTAAGTGGTGGTTATTGTGATGCTAGGTTGACACCTGGACTGGATGATCTTTAAGGTCTCTTCCAACTTTGATGATTCTGTGAATGGCATCATGGTCAGCAAATAAAACTGGGAGAGTGGAGGCTGGTGGGGACTGGCTGGGCCATTGAAGGTTGGTGACGAGGAGCTTTCCTTTTTTGCATCACTGGTTTTTTTGAGATTTATTTTCTTCTTTGTTGATGCTTCCTCTTTGCTGTACTTTTTTCTTACTTTTTTTTTTTAATTTTATTTTTTATTTATATAACTGTCTTCATATCAACTCATAAGTTTTCTTTCACCATTCTGATTCCCCTTCCGTCCATCTGGGGAAAAGTGACTTTTTTTCAATGTGTTATTTTCCTACAGTTTTGTAATAGAGACGTAGGAAAAAGATGGACACTATGATTGGAAGTCTGAATCATCACATTTTATGGTAGAAGTTAGGGTGTGTTTATAATACAGTCTCACTTGGATGCAAATTTATGTGACCTACCAACATGTGGGAAACTAACTTGCTCTTGACACCAACCTTACTTTTGAATTTGAAGCTAAAATATCTGACTGATCTTTTAGCAATTTCTTAAATTGCCTTCTGTGTACAACTCCTCTTTAGAGGTGGCCCAGGTAAAAGACTTTTACTTGAAAAATTAATAGCATTCAAATTTCCTTTCTTGATGTCTTCATACTCATTGAGTGCAAAGTGGTTATCTGTAATCTTTTGCTTGGTCTTAGTTTCCTTATAATAAAAAAAATTCTTGGTCTTACTTATCAACCTAAATGCTGCATTACATTCATTGAATGTGCTGCCAAAGAATGAAAACTCTAGCAGGCAGAGAACTACTACTGTGGTCTAAAAGTCTGTAAGATGGCTATATTACTTTGTGCCACAAAGAAAGGTTTATTATACTCTGAGAAAACTGTGTTAAAAATAGATGGTTACAGGGGTTAGAAAAAAAAAGGCGAAGAATTCCTACACTATCCTTAAACCCTGCTTGTTCAGAAATGTAATCAGATAGGCTGATAGACTGGACAGGCTTCTCACAGGATAACTGCATCTTCATCTAGGGAAATGTTTTGCAAACTGTCTAAGACAAAATAAATAGGCTACATTGAGCACAGTGCATGTAACTAATACCTTAGATAAGAATTTTTATTCTGGTGTGATTTAGAGGTTTAAGAAAAGGTCGTAACATCCAGATAGTGTATTTATATTGCCGATGCTGCCATTACATAGACTTGGTCAATAAACCCTGGGTACCAGCTAAGTCTGTGCATTTTGAGGATATCTGCATGCATTGTTTGTGGACAATTCAATACTTGTGAGATAGAAATGATAATGCCTGTACTTTTTTGGCAAGCAGTGTTACATCACTGAATCAAAGTTTATATAGTAATTCTTCTTTCTTTTCTATTTTTCTTTTAATTCCTTTGCTAAAAATAAGACCTTTTCTTGCAACTTGTTATTTTTTTCTGCAACCGACGCGTGGCTGTCAGCTCCTATCTCCTCAAAGGCTGACAGAAAAAAGAACAACAAAGAGCTTTTGTACATTTTCTCTCCCGTTACAGCACAGGATTTGATTCAAAATCTGAGTGATCTTTCTGACTGTTTCCAAGAGAAAAATATCTTGACTATCAGGAGCTCATGATAAATATGTTTTCACCTCTATGTTGAAATGTCTGTTAACTGGTTCAAGAAGATAAAATCTCTCAATCCAGGTGGTAGGAAAGCGAGAGACCTTACTGAAAGAAAACTAGTCCAGCCAACTTGGGGGAATGAGAGAATTTATTGCATTGTTCTTTTGTGGTAAATTCATAATAGTAGCTAAAAGCCAGTTTTCTAAAATATTCAGTAACAGGCACACCTTTCTTTGCTATTTTCTCTGCTGCAATGTAAAGTGATGTTAAACTTACAAATTCACAGTTGGTGGCCATTTAATATTTTGGTATATGTTGGCAGTGAAGATCATTTGCATTATTTCATTGAGCTGTTAGCCTTTTCTACCCCCCATAAATATGCTGTAATCGTGTTGAAATGGACTGTTTCAAACATTGGTAGATAACTTGTGGTGCCTAAAAATTATAAACATTTTTATATACGCTTTAAATAAGTATGACACTTATTATGGCTAGATTTTTAATTATACACTTGGACATAAAGTACAGTGGGATAACAGCACATTAGCAGGGCACTTGCAGCTGAGACAGCTACGTAGTGACAGAACTGACTTGAAAGGAGTAGCAAAATACTTGCTTGTCCAGTATGTATAACATACTCAACTAGACCTTAGTTGTCTGTTTTTGTTTATTTCCTAACCTAAAAAGGCACTTGCTTCCTTTTAATTTTGTAATTTGTGGAAAAATTTTCACATGTGCTTAGAATATCTCCGTGATTCTGACATCTGTAGTGAATGTAGTGAGTAGTAGACTGCAATGATCTCTTTGTTTTTTTTCAATCTAGTAGTATCTAACAAGATTCTCTCAACATATCATTAACACTCATTGAAATGCTTGAGTAGAGATTGTTTACAATTATTTTCTGAATGTTTGTTGATGTTATTCTGCTACATGTTTTATATATGGCGTGATTGAGTGAGCTTTTCAGTCTTTTAATATTACAATTTTTGGAGAATAATATTTTTTTCCTTCAGGTTTCCTCCCCCCTTTTCATTGTCCAATTAAAAAATCTCTTTCATCAACACATAATATCAGATATATCCAAAATTTGGAAATTCAGCATTGTGTAATGTGTTTTTGAGTGGGAAAAGGTCACACTCTGCTTTTTACTGTTGAATTCCCCTAGCAGAATGGTGAGTGTTGGATTTTTTTCTGTTTAGTTTCAGAACAGTTTGCAGAAGTGGAATGCTGTACCCTTTGATTTTAATAGACTTAATCATCATCATCCAACATGTTTGGGTTTTTTTTTTAAGTAAAGTGTTCCAGAGAAACTTAGAGGGCTTTGCATTACAAGTAGTAAACTTATGAGCTGTTTTTTGCAGTACATTTTTGTAACTCTGTATTTTTCTACTTCAGTTTTGGAAGGACTTTTATTTCTCCTTTTTTTTTCACCAGTGTCAGTATCAGAAATTATATAGTAAATGTCCTGATTTTTTAAAAAATATTTTTGGTTTTATTCTGTTAGAAACATATTGCAAAAATATACATACAATACAATTTCTTTTGCAGACCCTAAAGTGAGGCATTTAGAGAGTCTGCTTGCAATTGCTAAGTAGCACAGAAACCATATGGTGAGCAGATATACACTATGGACAATGTGGAATAAACTCTTCTATCAATTATGCTACTGTAAATCTGTAGAAACTCATACTCTCACTACTTGCCCCTCCTTCATTTCTTTAATATCCCTTCTGCAGACAGGTATATGTCATTGATCGGATTTTGTTTATGACAGGCTTACATAAACTAAAAAATGATGGTCATACAAATGTCGCCATATATTATTTTATCTGGTTCCACTACAGGGAGCTAGAGGGGGCAGAACTGCTGTGACTGCAGTTAGTGGGACATCTTGCATTGACTTCAGTGAGTTCATGATCAGAGATTTTACCCTTCAAAAAAGTCAATGCTTTTATATTGTACTCTTATCTATTCTACTGAGGGTCACTGTCTAGCAAACAGCATTATAATATACAGTATACTTCCTTCAGCTAAAAAAAACTCCAAACCCCAAACCTCGATATTTATGTGGTTCACTTTTCTTCAAATCATTACATAGCAATTAAAGGAAGGCAATGACTGGGGACTAAGTAGAAAAGTGTATTTCATATCCTTTCAGTGAACTAATAAAAAATTTATGCCCTTTTATAATACAGAATAAGCTGATGCAGGCTTACAAGGGATTGGAAGCAGGATGTTATTCTTAGTACAGAGCATCTGTGTTTATAAAGCAAATTTTGTCATTATATCAGCAAGTATAGTTTACACTGGTTTATATAGATCAGACGTATTATATACTAGCCTTTCAGTATTAAAAATGCAACAAGCAGACTGCTGAATTTTAAGATGATATTAGAATATAATAACCTACAAATTAATAACTGGATTTGAAATAAAATTAGAAACTTCAAGAAAGATAGAGATTTATTCATATATATATATTATATATGTATATGATAGATAAGAAATAAAGAAAGATAGATATGAAAATCAGTGAGATCTCAGATCTCTTTAGCACAGGCAACTGCAAATGGCTTTAAAAAAGGTAATTATTCTTCATGGTTGCAGATTATTTTTCTTCGACATGCATTCTCCCACTATTTCCTATTGCCAAGATATTTTTCCTATAAATTATTTCTTTCTCCTGCCACCCCTGCTTCCACCTGAATCTTCTAGAAATGCTGCCATTTGTTGTTGTTTGAATGAATCTGCTATACATTTTTTTTTCATGTTGGCAATATAACGTTTTGTATCCTTTTTTATTTTTCCTTGAAGTCCTGTCTAAGATTTTAATTATGCCTAAAAGACAGTATGTGTAGCATGGTATATATAACATTCTAAGCTGGTGACACACCAAACAACATTCTTTTAAAATATTCCACCATGACCTTTATATAGATATATTATTTTTTAGCTCTTATTTCAAATAGACTTAGTGAGTTTTGATTATAACTTCAGCTGGATTAATTAGAAATTATACACTAGATGTTTTTAATTCTCTTACCCCAATTTTCAGTGTCTTGCTGTGAGTTGTGGTGGTGTAGACTGCTAACTATAACTCCAGCAGTTGCTACCAAATTATTCCATCCAAATTGTTTGGTTGTTTGTCTGCCTTCTCCTCTAATTAGTGGATGACTAGTTATGGATTGTATATAGGCCAAGGAAAGCCATGAATTTATTATTAGCATAGTTAAAATCTTAATAGTCTAATGAAAGTACTCCAGTCATAGCATATTGACACATATTGTTCAGATTGGCTAATTATCGTAGCTCATTTGCATTCACTTTCCAATCACAAATAACATAAATACCTCTGAAGTATCTTGGCTGCCATTATAATTTCTCCACTTCTTCTAGGTACCAGGGGCAATGATTTCAATTTTGGGGTGTAAAGAGTACAGTGAACTGCCACTAAGACATGCCCTTGACTCAAATAAGTTTGATATGAACTTTGGGGTTATATCTTCTCACTCTTGGATCCATTTGGGGTAATTTTTAAGTTTGGTCTTGCAATCTACTAACTTGGTTGCTCTTTATTGGTTTGCAATTCTCTTTCATATATTACATTTACATTATGTGAATGATTGACTATTTGAATGATTGACTATATACATATTGGCATGCTTTTCTTAAGGTGGATACTTGCTTTTGTGCACTTTGTTGTCTTTAAAACTGTTTTTTTTTCTGATTCCCAGGTTTGCATTTGTTTCATGCTTGCTAATTGATTGTTTGTGAGTTGCTTGTAGCCTTGATCCTCCTGTATTGCCAGGTGCCTGTACTTTCTAAATCTGTGTTAACTGTCCTTGCCCATACTCTTGTACACTGCATTTTTATTTTAGGATGATGTGTAGTTCTTCCCACACAGAATTCTACTTGCTATTGCTATCTTATTATTTAGAGATATATAAATGATAATCAGAGTTGCATAATACAGCAGCACAAAGCTCAGTAAAAGCTAAAACGAAGTGCTTAATAACCATCTGATGGTTAGACAATTGCTGGTCCTGTTTTACAAGATAAACCAGAGGTCAAGACCATCCAAAAGAAGTTTAGTCTTACAAGTCCCAAGACTCTTAGTTTTTAGTTTAAGAGAAAATGTTGACTTCTTACAGCAACAATGACAACAACACATTTATTAAGATGTATGACTACATTTGCCTGACAAACACATGAACAAAAGAGAAACACACCTGTAAACCTGTGATACCGGGTACTCAAATTGAGGGTAAGCTCTTTAAAATAACTTTTAGTTCATAAAAATAACAGGTTAGTGTCGGAAACCCAAGATAGCCACAGCATATCTCAATCCAAATATATTTCACTATATTAGTACAATACTAATTTTCCTTATCTCTGTTGCTTTTTCCAACCTAATATCACTAACTGGAATTGCTAAGCCACTCTTTGAAAGGTCATTGAGAGGAGAGGTGCCTTAGAGCTGGATCAGTGACTTAGGCAGTGTCACTCTAGCCTTCAAAGAGTGCAAGGAGGACCCAGGAATCAGAATCACAGAATATTTCAAGTTGGAAGGGACTCACAAGGATCCACCAAGTCCAGTTCCTGGCCCTGCATGGGACAGCCCCAAGAATCACACCATGTGACTGAGGACAGTGTCCAAATGTTTCTTGAGCTCTGTCAGGCTGGTGCTGTGACCACTTCCCTGGGGAGCCTCTTCCAGTGCCCAACGACCCTCTGGGTCAAGAACCTTTTCCTGATGTTCAACCTAAACCTTCTGTGAGACAGCTTCAGACCATTTGCTCTCATCCTGTCACTGGTGAGCGGAGAGAAGGAATCACTGTCTGCGCCTCCTCTTCCCCTCATGAGGAAGTTGTAGATTGCAATGAAGTCTCTCCTCAGTTTCCTCCAAGCTGAACAGGCCGAGGGACCACAGCTGCTCAGTGTATGGCTTTCTATGAAGGCTCTTCACCATTTATTCAGCCCTCCTTTGGACATTCTCTAATAGATTGAAATCTTATGTCGCTGTGCCGAAAACTGCATACAGTATTCAAAGTGAGGCCACACCAGTGCAGGAAACTGCAGGCCAGGCAGCCTTAGCTCTGTGCCTGGAAAGATGATGGAACAACTCCTGCTGGTAGTCATATCTCAGAATGTGGAGGCAAAGAAATTCAGTAGCCAACATGGATTCACCAAGGGGAGATTAGGCTTGATCAAGCTGATTACCTTCTATTGATGGCATGGTTGTCAGGGTAGATGAGGACAAGGCAGTGGATGCTGGCTACCTGAACTTCAGCAAGGCTTTTGACCCCGTCTCCCATAACAAACTCACAGGTAAGCTCAGCAAGGGTGGGTTGGATGAATGGACGGTGAGGCAGATCTGGCTGAATGGCAGAGCTCAGAGGCTGGCTGCAGAGTCCAGCTGGAGGCCCATAGCAGTGCTCCCCAGAGGTCAGTGCCGGGCACAGTCTTGTTCAGCTCATTTATCAATGACCTGGATCGGTGCCGCGGCTGAGGCTATCCGCCTCAGGGGCTCCGTCCACCCCGCAAGGGTCGGCCGGGCACCTTGCCTGCAGGCACCAGGATCCGGGAGCGCTGGGGTGCTCTGCGCCGCGCGGGGTAGGCACTGCTAGGGAAGCAGGCTAGAAGGCTAGCGCTGGCTTTCCCCAAGGTGGTCAGCGTGAGGGGCAGCGTCCTTTCCCTCGAGGCCCGCGGGAGCAAAGGAAGAACGAGGAGGGAGAAATCCTCGGGTGACCAGGATCAGGTTTATTGGGTGTCCGGATCAGGAGGATCCCCCCCAGGCACCGGTCGCGCAGGAGATTTTAAGGAGAGGAAAAAGGGGAGGAGAATACAGTGGGGACCAACGGGATAGGGGTGAAAGGGAGGAACCGGGGTACAAGTAACCAGTGGGGTTTGAACTGGGGAGGAGACAACACGCAACATCCAATGTGGGACACAGAAACTGGGAACATTCTAGAAATAGGGGAAGGTACAGATGTCCAGGGGAGGGATTGTTAAACTTGGGAGCTGCCCATGGAGCCACCCTCCGACTCTGAGTCATCAGCCCATTGAAGGGCACGTAGAGGAGTGACAGGAGGTGGTCTCCACAGGGACCAAGACGATGCCCTGACAGAGGATGCCCTAGAAGGCACCCCAACACTGGATGAAGGGACAGAGTTGCCCTCAGCAAGTTTTCAGGAGACACAAACCTGGGAGAAATGGCTGATACCCCAGAGAGCTGTGCTGCCATTCAGAGAGACCTGGACTGGATGGAGAGCTGGGCACAGAGGAACCTAATGCATTCCAGCAAAGGCAAGAGCAGGGGAAGAATAACTTCCCCACCAGCACAGGCTGGGGTCTGATCTGCTGGGAAGGAGCTCTGTGGGAAAGACCTCGGGGTCCTGGTGGAAGCAAGCTGCCCATGAGCCAGCAGTGTGGCCTTGTGGCCAAGAAGGCCAGTGGTGTCCTGAGGTTCATTAGGAGGAGCATTGCCAGCAGGTTGAGGGAGGAGATCCTGCCCCTTTACTCTGTACTGGTGAGCCTTCTCCTGGAATACTGAGTTTGGTTCTGGTCTGTCCAGTTCAAGAAGGACAAGGAACTACTGGAGAGCTACAAAGATTATTGAGGGACTGGAGCATCATCTCTTATGAGGAAAGGCTGAGGAAACTGGGCCAGTTTATCCTGGACAAGAAGTGACTGACAGGGATCTTATCAATTTCTACAAAAATCTTAAGGGCAGGTGCCAAGAGGATGGGACCAGACTGTCTTCAGTGGTGCCCAGTGATAGGAGGGCACAAACTGAAATACAGTTTGAGGAATATGAGGAAATAATAAATACGAGGAAAAACATATTTTTGGAGGTGACCAAGCCCTAGAACAGGCTGCCCAGAGATGTTGCGAAGTCTCCTGTGGATTTATTCAAAACCTGCATGAACTTAATTCTGTGCAACCTGCTTTAGGGGAACCTTTTTTAGCAGGTCTAGGTGTACTAGATTGTCTCCCACAAGTTCCTTTCCTCCCCAACCATTCTGTGATTCTGTGAATTTAGGAATTTGTCATTTTATGATTGGAGCATTTCCACACTCCCTGCTAAAGTAAGAGTGTAATGCGACCATTGTCTGAGGCTTTAGTTACACATCTTCTGATTCATTACTCTGTAACATTATTTCATGATAAACGGATTAGAAAATTATGCAACTAACACGTCAGTATTTTAGCAATGGGGATATTTTCCCCATTATAAAGCTTTCAAAGCTTGGTGTTATTTCTGGAAAAAGGAGGGGAAATACATTTAAAATACTTCTGTTTCCTTCTGTCATCAACTTTGAGCAATAAGTATCTTGCTGATTTTTTTTTTCTGTTAGCTTTTTTTATTTGGTTGCACTTTATTTCACATGAATATAAGCAACTTATAGCATTTCCAAAGAGTGAAACAAGCTTTCCAATATACTTCTGGCAAAGCACTGACCTGAAAAACCCTTGGCATTTCTTTCCTTGGCATTTCATTCTTTGGTATCTCCTGAGTAGAAGTTGCCAATCATTCAGAACAGTGCCAAATTGCGTAGTGCTTTTGTGCTGTGAAAAAGGATCTACTAAATGCTGGTGGGAGACTACCCAGCTGATTTATTTCATTTCAGTTACAAACAATGTAAATGAAGTCACCAGGCATAAATCTAGTTTTTCTCAAGAACAGAAAGCTTCTTCAGTCATACTTTACTTGCAGCTAGTGAATTTCTGGTTTTTGTAATCGGTTTGATACAAATATGAATTGCTTCATGGTTTTCTTTTCCTGTATTGTGCTCAAAGAAACTAAAGGAGAAAGAAAAAAAAAGCGTAAGATCTTTCCTGGCATTCGCCAAAAAAGACAAAGAAGAATTGGTGCCGAGTCTTGACAGCTAGACTCAGAAAAAAAACAGTGCTGACTTTCTGGGAAATTAAAGTATCTGAGAATGGACATACAGAGGAAAATGGGAAACTTGAGGTGGAACATGACATTGGCAAATCTATTAGTCTTGTTTATGGATGAAAAGGAAACCTTGAGCTGAGTTAAAAGAATGCAGTCTAATTGCCCTAGAGAAGAATAAATAGTAAATTAAAGATGGAAAACTTTCAGTAAATCAGGATTGAGTTTGTCTGTCATGGCCATGAAAATGAAAGTGGAGAAAAGAAGAGGGATGGAATACACGCTTTAAGGTTGTTACTTCAGAGGAGGCTGGCTAAAGGGATAATAGCCAACATAATACATCCAACAATACATATACATGCATCAAAGTACTTTAAAGGCTATGAAATCTTGCTGTGTAAAACATCTATAAATCTAAATAATCTTGAAACAGCTAGCTAAGGGCCTGTCACCTTTGAAAATTCTGGAATTTGAGTTGCTTGTATTCACCTCTGAATAAAATTTCTTGGTCTCCCAGATGTAATTGACACAGGAGTCAGACAACAGAGTAAATGAAGGTACCATGACTCTATTAGCAAAATATGCTGATACAGTCTCCTGAACTCTAACTTTAAAACCTGTCTAGGACTTTGGTTGTTGTTCCCATTTAAGTTGGGTACTGTGCCTTGGAGAACATCCGAACTTTCATTTTTCCTAACTCTTCAGTTGCTCAGATGGTAAAAACTATCTCCTTGTCCTGTTTTAGATGAAAAAAGTGTAGAGTGGGAGAGTGGATAATGGGACTTCACAAGCCTTTAGTGCTGATGTTGAGGCTCTGGCATAACTGGTCCCAGTATTTCTTTTTTTGGAAAATAAAACATAATATGAAGAAAATCCTTGCATAATACTGCTTCACATACCATTTTCTGGTGAAACGCAGTAGCCGATTTGCATGAATCTCAGTCAGATGAAGAAGAGGAAAATAATTGGGATAAATATGGCGTATTTATCTGTCGAAGTCCTGACTTATATAAAGATGTTTTGAGGGACAAAAAATATAGGTCCAGTACATACATGATTAATGTTTAAAAACAGAGAGAGATATAGAGCTGGAGACAGGCCAGACTGTTCTCAGTTGTAGGCAGAACATCCTGTCATTCCACTGAAGTGCAAATGGTGAGCAAAACTCTTCTTTGTCATTATACATTGTGTGAGGTGGTTAGATGTGGGAATCCAGGATGCAGAGAATATTTCTCTGCCTGTTTTGAAGGATTCTACCCCCCTGGACAACACTGTTTTTGACCTTCGCCCAAGGAGAAACTTGCCTACCCTTTGGGAAGAATTAGAATCTACACTGGTGTGAACTAGATGATAGAATGTTATGTAAGATTGTCACAAGGTGAAAATTTAGAGTCTTTGGATTTGTTAATATAGTAAGTAGATAAAAAGCAAAAAACTTCAAAATGGAGGATTGTTGTTGTTCTCCAGACCTTCTTCTTCTTCTATTACTCCATATTCTGCAGTAGAAGTAGTTTAAGGTGACTGGATAAAGAATACCTCAGTTCCTGTCTACGTGACAAAGTGATTCATTGAACATTGGCGGAAAAGTGAAAATATCTTTTGTTTAACATTTTCATTGGTTGATTTACCTTTAAAAAGGCTGTCTAATCTTGATAATTTGGCTTTCTCCTGCATTCTCTGCTTTGTGCTGTGTCTGGGTCACGTCAGTGACTCTATTTCTCTGATAAGACTTAATAAACAACTGTCTGAAAGCAGAGACTGCTGAAGGTCCTGTTCATCTCTTGAATTCCTGGTAAAGACGCTAAAAACTCTCCCCCATCCGGGGAGGTATTAATTAAGGCACGGAAGTGTCAGTTGGTCAGCAGAAATACATCTGGCCAGGATGCATCATTATTCACTATTTCTTCACTAAAAGAACATTTTTGTTTGAATGATGAGGAAACAACTGGGAGAATGTTCACTTCTGAGCCTGTCTCAAGCTGAAAAAGCCTTTTCCGGAGATGTCCATGCGTTTGCCCTTGAAGTCCCAGAAAAGCATTCCAAGGGTTTTAGATATGTTATGTACTTGATTAGTTCAAGCAGAAAGAGGTGAGGTATGTGGTTTACTAGTGCAAGCAGAAAGAGATGAGTTGTGAGTTTCCTTCCTGGGATGGCATAGAGCATGGTAACAGGTTTCCAAAATAAAGATGAGGTGGATTTAAGGAATGCAGAAATGCCCTTATTCTCACACAGTGCCTTGGATGTATATTCCTGCAGGCGTTGTCTCGTGTAGACATTATTTGACACTAAATCAAAGAGGTGTCTTGTTGGAAGCAATTTCTACTAGTCCATCTGTATTCCTTTTGCTCTACCTTAGCTGAAAAGTTCAAACTTTTTAAGGGTTACTGGTCAACTTTGAAAATAGTTTGCTGATGTTGAGGTAAGCACTGCTTCAGCACAAAATGAGAGAGTTCGTACTGGTGTCGAATGTTCTGTTATTGCTAAGGAAACCTTTTCTAGGCTATCATTCAAATTTTCCAATTAGTGCTAGATTTGTTTAGAATGAAAAAAAAAGATGAAAGAGCTAAAAAATGAAGCTAACTTATGAGGCGAATATTAATTCAAACTATAGTATAGGAAATACAATATGAACAAGGGAAAATCTTTCTTGTTCTTAAATGCAAAAGAACCCTAAAGTAATTTATGGTGTGGTCCCCTAAAGATATTGGAATGTGGAATTTGGGATATAGTGTACTTCTGGTTTTTTGATGGCACGTATGTATACACTGAGTAAGTAAGATATAGACTCACTCATAATTTAAGTATCAAATTAACATTGTCCTTAGCTAGATCTCACTTACTCCAAAATATTATTATAATATAATCTCTTTTTCATTAAAATGGCATTTCTGCTCTATTCTTGGCTGGTATTTTGCACAAAAATTTACTTTATCTTGGGGGCTTATTTTATGTTTCTTACTCTTCACATTTTGGTGCTTTTACTTTTCACCATGAAATAAGCCTTACAACAAAAGTCATAAAAATAGTTTAATATATACTATTCTATCTTATAGAACTTTTAATTTCAATGTGTGCTAAAATCACATGAAAGGTTTTTTTGTTTTTTTTTCCTGCCTACCTTTTAAATGTTTAAATGATCTTACGCTGTGATACATTTTATACTGTATTTTGTCTCATCATCAGTATTGTCAGAATTAAATTTAGGTAGACTGACTATTCTCTCTGTTTTCTATTTTCCTGGGCATCCAGAGGGAAAGAATTCAATTTCTTGCTAAGGTTTTCACTCCAGAATTATTCGATCTCAAAAGCTTCTCTTACACCACAATGAGAATTTAAGTTATATCTTCTTTACAGGAGAAATATATCAAACTTGTGCACAACTTTACAAATTTCTCTTTATGCCTAATATGATAAACCTGTGTGGTCATTTTGTAAAAGTTGATCTTATATTCCACTATGAAAAACATACTTACATGACTCAATCAATCAAATTTTATTTAGAATTTACACAATCTTAGTGATTATGAGAAAATAACTTTACTGTCTTGGGAAAGTCAAGGTTTCAGATTCAGAGAGGCAAAGATTCAGAAACAGTCAAAGGCTTGAAAAGTGATCTGCAGGTATTGATACAGAGTGAGTTACTATCCTATACCACTGTTGAAAATTCAAATTTCCTTGGAAGTGGTGCTCAAATAATCCCTCAGCTACAAGTGCAAACAGCTATGTAATATTTTCAGTAAAGTATGTAATGTGAAGGGAGTTATGCTACTGAAATTTTGCAACTTGTGTAAAATATTTTCAGAAGCCTTTCAGAAAAGGATCTTGTGTTATTTGATCTTGCCTTAAGTACATTTGAAAGTGTTACTTTGGAAGCAAGACTTAACTGACATTAATGTTAGATCTCTGTTGTCATCTCACATTTTCTGTCAGTATGGATTTTGTGTAATTCTGTGGAGTTACATTAGCATGAAATTTGTATTAGTGGAAAGTAACTAGGTTTTAGTTCCAAATTTAAATTCAAAATTTCTATGCAACACTTGACATCTGACTTCACATTTGCAATCAGAATTATGTATTATATGTTGTACAAAGAGAAAAGGTAAAGGAAATAATTACATGCACCCATCTCATTACTGTCAGGGGATGGAGGAAAAGGGTGACTACTTATTGGCTACTAACACAGGTATTAAACAAGGCAGTAAAAATGTCAGTGTGTGCACTGTTTCTCTGCTCTTGAAATGCTCTTTTTTTTAAATATGGGAGTACAGCTGCATTTTTGCCTGCCTATTAGTAGCATAAAATGTGGGGTTTATTATTATAAACTGGCATACATGAAGCCTACACATGCAGATTTAACAGCATACAAATAAATAGTATTGATATAGGATAAAAGAGCAACTAGGTTTGTCTTTTTCTAATAAATGATGCATAAATCACACAATATTTACTTTCTACAGGTGGGAAAATAGGCATTTAAAATGGATTTTCTGTGAAGAAATTCCAGAATTAACATAATGAAGAGAATCTAGTACAGCCTTTGATTCCCCTCCCTTCTTTGCCTGAGCTGATGTGTGGACTGAAATCCAGTATTCAACATTAAAGCAGCAATCTGCAGCAGAGTGGATGAATTTGTGATAAATTGTCCCTTGAGGTTTATAAAACATATTCTCTATAAAACCAGCCACTGTATGTTTCTCCACATTAGTCAGTTTCTGACATTAAGGCTGCTGAAGCTTCTAGGCCAGTAGTGGTATCTGCCATCCCAAAGCTGTAAACAACTCTTTGTTTATAGCAGCAGTGCTCATACATCCATTTCAAGGTTTTACAGCGATAAAAGGCTGACTGCCTGCATAAACTGGAGTGGGCTGCAATGTTGTTATTTTGTTTATTGCTCTTTTACTGCAGTGGTCAAATAGTTCCTTTGAGACTAGACACTGGTACTCTGCCATCTGTACAGTCAGTGTTAGACAACTTGTGTCAACTAAACAAACCACTATGACAAACAATTATAATGAGCATACTAATTAAATAAAATGTTGCCGTATTAAATTGTGGGGGAAATGTGGAAGATTAATAGCAAATTAGGAAGAAGTTGTCAGTTACCTTTTAATGGATAATGACAGTAGCCCCGAGAGAGGTTTTGATTCTATTCATGCTGCTTCATTTCTTCAGTCTGCACTATTGTTATAATTCATGTCATTTTATTACACCAAGAAAATAAAGGCTTGCTTCTTAAGACAGAAGATTTTTGCTATGTCTGCTTAATATTAAGAGTTGTCATTTTAGAACAGAACAATAAAATTTTGAAATTTATGTGGTGTTCATACCCACAAAATTCACTGTTAGAGGCAGTGTTTTCTCCTCTCTTCATAAGGCTCAAAACTTTCTTCAATTATTAAGAAAATACGCATTGACTTTATTTTTTTCTTTTCTTGTAGTTGACCTTTCCTTTGAAAAATCATATTAATAAGTGGAATGCCAAGTAAGGGAGGCATTTAATTTACTATTTAAAAAAAATTTAGTAAGGGTACCCCAAATTTAAAAAGCTTAGCCATAAGCTCTGGTTTTTTAATCAGGGATATATGCCTTACTGTCATGCTGTATTGTGCCAGCGTCTTCAAGGAGTTCCCTTAAATGATTATTCCTTATTTTACTGATCACATTTCAAGTCACCGAGCACTTCAGGATTTAAAAAAAAAAAAAAAAGAAAAGGAAAGAAGCAGCTTAATTCATTTTAAATAATATCAGGTTCTCACAACCATGAGGAAGCAGCAAATCACATGGGAATGTGATGAACATCTGCAAATATGTGCTTTTATTGGTCAGTTCAAAGTGTATCTTCAGCTTCAGTGGGAAATCTTTAGCCACAGACTGTTGTCATTGTAAAAGGGAAGCAGGGAGAAAGTGGAGAATAGGTTCATCTTTTCCTGTTACTTGAGTAGCTACATTATAAAAATTGGAAGCCTGACAGATTATTTCTCCAATTAAGCCTAGGTTTATTGTAGATAAGGTAATTATAGGGATATCCCATGGTTTAATCCTGACTGGTTTTGATAACGTGGTGCTAAACTCAGAGCCTCCTGACCAGCGTTTTCTGGTAATAAGGCAAAAGACTGGCTGCTTTGAACTCAACCTTAATGAAGAGCTGTTACAAAACCTGAACTTTTGCTGAGCACATTGAAGGTCTTGCTTAATAAAAATCTTTAGGGAGCATAACCAAGAATTTTAATCTGCTATGAAAACATTGTCAACTGGAGTGTGTGCCTCTTTTCAAAGCACAGAATTCTGATGTGGTTTTTTTTAAGAGTAGATAAAAGTAGTGAATACACTTTTTGGTGGTTACTATGCAGGGGATTTTACTTTTTAATTAATATGGAAAGGATGCCTGAAAAGGTAATAGGTATTTGTTGGTAATAAGTGGTACTCACTATCTATTACAAAGAAATTGTATTGAAATATTTTCACTCTTAAATAAATTGTTAACAAGGGATTTGTCTCTTCCCAAGTATAAGGAATGTAGGAATAAAGGAATTGCTGGTCTCCAGAGACTGAAATGAACAACACTCTTCTTTCTCCCTAGGGAGACTAAGGTAATATTAAGTGAAATAAAAAGCTGTGATAAGATCCTCCAAGAATAGAGTAATACATGAAAAAAAGTAGGTTTCATTTTATTCAGTGTGGATGTGTATTATTTAGATTAAATGAAGATGGCATAAATTTAACCAGAACTGTTTGTTTGGCAGTAAAGTTAGGAAGTTGTTGGCAATTAACTAGACAAGGAAAACAATGGTCATGTAGCTGAAGCACTGGATGGGAAATCAGCAGACCTTGCTTCAGCTTAAATTTCACAAATGTTTCTGTATTATGTGATGTAAGGTATGTAAATTCAGATATGGAAACACTGTGCCTCCCACTGAAATCACGTACCCCTTGAATCTGTGATGTTAGATTGTCTGTTTACATTGTAAGTGTTGGCAATGGTGGGGAAAGAGTCAAGCTCATGCCATGCATTTATGGTATTCAGTAAAATGAGACAAAATGGAGAGTTTTTGTCCATTTTATATGCTGACTTTTTGCCATCCTATTTCTTAGGTATTACACTGTGTATAGTTAGAAGCATGACTGAAAGGTATTGCTGGAGCCCTTCTATGATGACCTCATGAAGTCAAAGTTTTACCTCTTTTCAACAGTGCAGCTGTACCTGATCTATACATTATAAAAGGAAAAAGAAAAAAGGACAAAAGCTTTGTTAAGTAGTGTCATCAGATGCTCTCTATAAACGAATAATAGGAAATAGACAAGTGTTTGCATGTATGTGGGGGTGTTTGTGCATGTATGACAACCCACCTACCTGAACAAGAAGAAAGTCTTTTGTAGCATTAACTGTTTTTCTTAGTCACTCTACTTTTCCTGGATTTAAAGATTCTGCAGTTGACATTTGTATCAAAGGGTTAAGGTCTTTGTTGTCAGGAGGATGGATGACTTCATTATGACTGCAGTGCATGACTGAGAAAACAGAAGGGTTGAGATGGGAGCAGTCACAGAGTTGCTGAGCTAAGAGGCTAAGTGCTGCTTGGGACAGCTGATTTGTCATTGATGCCTAATATATCACAGCAAGCAGGAAACATGCTTGTTTTCTGCAGAGCTCTGGTAAAAAAGGCAGGTGTTACAAAGTAAGTCCAGTTGTTAATATGCAGTGGTAAATCGTCGCAATTACTGCATGATCCATGAGAATTGATGCAGTTGTTTGGTTGTAATGATTCGTTCTGTCAGGAATACTATTGAAGGTGTCCGAACCTGTGGCAGGGTGTTGAACTCAATGACCATTAAAAGCTGTTTCCTACCCAAACGATTACATGATCCTATGAATACAATTTTATGTCTTGTATATAATACTTAAAGTGCTAATTCTATCTATATTAAATTAAGTAACACAAACAATTTTTTTCTCTTTGTTTACATTAAGGTGAACTTTTGACAAACTACGTTAGATTTCATTAATTGTTTATGATCTGTAGAGCAGGCATATCTCACTAGGAGGGGTTCTTCGCTAAAAAAGGTCTTATACCTGATGATGTGATATAAATAAAGAACACAAATTAAAGCATTTAAAAGTATACATTCAATTTTTGTCTGTATAAACTACTACACTATGGATGTATGAAATTTCAGTTAGTTGCTTTTTTATTAAGTATTTTTGTTTTTTAAACCATTAGCTCTCATTTTATTTAAGTAGGCTACCTTTGCCTACATCATACAACTCTTCAAATTGTCCTAAAAGCCTCTTCTGCATCTCTGTTCTCTGCAATCTCATGCAAAGCAGATGTAAAACATTACCATTTTGATTTGGTGGAGAACCATTCTTAGCCAATTAAGCAGGTGTAAAAGAGTACAGTAAAATGGAAAAATAGATTGTGATATCACTTGTCAACTCAACTGCTAAATGTTTTCTTCTGGATAGTGACAGGACTTGCAGTTGCTTTTCTGTAGCTGGAAACCTCAGTTAGTGCTGTGGGGAGTATAAATACTAGTCTAACATGTAGACTATTTCTTTATAAATGCTAAGGTTTTGATTTTTCATTACTAACATTAGACAACCACAGACAACGTAGAGACAATCCTGGTCTCCTGGCTAAGTTAACATGTCCTTCATAGCACCTGTTTTTAAACTGATTGAACAGTAAACCACTGTTTCTGTGGTTATACTGATACTTTTTACTCAAGAAGTATAATCTACTATATTGCTGAATATAGTAATATTGCTTTGAAAACTTCACCAATTTCACAATTAAAAACATAAAAATTGAACATCTTCCATCATGGATATGTCTGTGTATGGGCTATAACTAAATCGCTTTTATTTGAGTAGGAAGAAAAGATTTTCACAGGATGCTTCACTAGTACTGTGGTAGTACCCAAGGTCCATGCAATGGTATACCTGGGACCCGAGTTCACTTGGTTTTTAATTTGGCCATTCTCAATGTAATAAGAGATTGTACAGTGAGGAATATAAAAACTTTTCTCTTAATGCTGAAAAATATATGCAAAGAAATATGTAATAGAATCATAGAATAATTTAGGTTGATAACGACCTCTGAAAGTCATCTAGGCTGAAGTATCTCTGTGAAACTGGGTTGCTCATGACATTGTCTGGTAAGGTTTTAGTATCTCCAGATACAGAGTTCTCATAACCTCTTTGGGGAACCTTACCACCCTCACCATGAAAAAGTATACATAACATTAATCAAAATTGGTTTATTTCTGCTTGTAATTTTTGCCTGCCATCCTCTAACTGTGAACATCTGAGTCTGCCTCCAGATTTCTTTTCTATCAAGTATCTGTAGGTGTCAGTAAGACCCCCCAAAGCCATCCCTTCCCAGGCTGAACAGACCAAGATCCTCCAGCCTCTTCTTGAACAATCATTGCTCCAGCTCCCAGTCACCTTGTCCAACTACATGCAACTCACACCAGGGTGTCAGTGTCTGTGCCACACAGGAGAGTCCTGATTTGGGCAGTGCATCTCATGGGTCTCAGGTATGGGAGCAGGATCTGTCTCTGGATCTTCTGGTTTCACTCTGCTTGTGTAGCTGTGGACTTGGGAGGCTCCACTGCTGTCTATCTGCTGCCTCGTTGCTGCCTGTGTCCCTCAGTGTCTGCAGAGGTGTTACTAACCAGTCACTGCCCGGGCTGTATGGGTGCTTGGGACTGCATGTTGCATTTTGGATCTTCAAACAAAAACTTTACCTTTCAGTTGGAGTAGAAGGAAGTTTGAAATTTTTTTATTTATTTTAGTTCTTACATGCTGCACTTGTGTGGAAAAAAACCCACTAGTTTTGTGTTGGTTATCCGTAAGATTGTCAGTGAATGAATGATTGAGCTACTAAAGTGGGAAGATACTTAGAATATACATGAAATACGAACTTCAATACTTTCAAAAGTAAAGGTAACAAAAAGTCCAGACAATTCAAAAGAATTAGCAACCAAGATATACTTTGGAATTTCAAATTCATTAATTGGACATTGTAATGGAAGGACACAATGTGTGTTCCACTTTAAAGCACAACCTGAGAACAAGAAATAAAGAGCTAGATGTGGTACTGGAATCTAAGCAGCAATAGAACTCCAAATGCATTGGATAAAAATTCAGAATTCTGAGAAGGCTCATATAGAACTGTGTTTGTTGTGAGTTCTGCATCTACTTATTTAATTAAAATACTGCATTTTGAGCATGGACAATTAAAAGTTTTATGCAAACCCCAGAAAAGCATGTCCTAGTATAAAAGGGTAATTTTAAGAATGAAGAGGTCTCTCAAAGGACCCTCATTTGGAAAATGTGTTTTTTTTAACTCTTGTCAGGCATTCCTGTAAAAATTGTCTGTCTGTCTGATCTGCAAGCTGCTGAGAAAATTACTTAATTACATGAGAATTGTTCTGCTTTATCTCCAGAGTACTAGAAAAAAAAACTTTGCTGCTCCTGTGTGGTTTAATAAAACAGATGTATCTGTTCACAATAAATTACCAGGGACACATACACCGGTTTCCTAATCGTAGTTTGATTTGGTGTCAGTCCACAGACCAGAGACATATGCATGGCAGCAGTCATGTAAGTTGATTTCACCTTGTGATACATGGTCACTAGACTGTACCTTGCTTGTTCAGGGTACTTGAAAGCAAAACCAGGTTTTTACGAGCAATTAATTTATGTCCTCTTGTAAATAGTTGTCTCAGTTATAAGCATTACTTTTATTTCACACATTCCATTCCCTGACAAACACGCACAGATGTGATCAAAACCATATTTAAGATAAACTTCTTGGTTATCTCTTACTGCCTACTACCACTTGGAATGGTTTCTTCACTGTAGGAACTGAGTGGCCCTATAGGATCTATCTCAATTGACAGATTGTCTGAATAACACCATGGTGGCTGAGCTAATTTTCGTCTTCCTGATTTCCACATTTATCCCCTATAAATTTTTGTTTTGTGCTGACATTTAGTTTACAGAGTAAAATAACTTTACCTTTGGTCATTGACTAAGTAGTAAATTCTGTGAAAGTTAAAAACACAACTGTGAGCCACTGCATCCCAACGTTATTAAGTGCTGCTCTCAGAAGGTACATTTTTTGCCTATTTTTCTCCACATATAAGGCAGTTCTCTATCATTTTGGATCCTCATGCACTCAGGCTATTATCTGAGAAAAACATGTTATGCAGATTTACTGCATGGAATATACCTGTCTTCTTAAGTAATCAATCAGCCTTACATACCTACACAAATTCAAGAGTTTTTTGCAGTTCTAAATATTCTACAGCCACATATAGATAGAGAATCTATATCACAGAATCACAGAATGATTTGGGTTGGAAGGGACTTTTAAAGACCATTTTGTACCAAGCCCATCCAACCTGGTCTTGAACACTTCTAGGGATGGGGCACCTGACTTCTCTGGGCAGCCTATTCCACCATCTCATCACACTCACAGCAAAGCATTTCTTCTTTATGTCCACCCTAAATGTATGGTCTTTCAGTATAAAACCTTTGCCCCTTGTCCTGTCATTACAGGCCCCGGTAAACAGTCACCCTCCACCTTTCTTATAACCTCCCTTATCTATGCATACAATACTAGCTAAATTAATTAAAAAAAAAAAAAAAGTTGGTAAAATACTCTTTGTGGTCTTTTCAAACACCAGATAGTTGTTGATACTACTTGTGTAGCCCCTGCAAAATTACATGTGATTGTACCAAACCAGTTTCTGTCATATCAGAAACCTTCCTTTGGAGGAATCCTTTTTTTTTGCAGTCTAATTCAGCCCTTATTTACTCAACTCTTTTTCCTTTATGGTGTGAATTTACAGCTGTGGTGAGGGACCCAGGGCTGTGTAGGAGCTCTGTGAGCACCTGTTCATATCTTTTGTGAGTTCAAATGCACTCTAGTGCTTGTGTCATAGCTGGATCCTTAAGGTTTGTTATTTAGTGAAAACATGACATAAATGCTTTTTTTATCCTTCTTTTTTTCCCCCTCTGGATTAAAGTGCCCTCTCGTGGCAAAACAATAAGCCTTCTTACTTCACCAATCACATGGCTGTGTTTTTTCTGAAGCAAACTCAGAGCTAATCCTCCCTGCAATATTTTCACTAAGATGGACATGAATAATCTGAAGTATAGCTTTTCTTAATGGTGGTTGTAGCATTAAGCCATGCTACTTCCATTAATGGTCTCTGGTGCTCTCCAAGCTACATAAATTTCTGAAAACCAGAGCAAGGCAAAATGTCCATGTCTACAGTTTTAGCTGCATGAATTTCAGTGTGGGAGGATTTTCCAGGTCTGCAGGTGGTATGGCATAGAAATGTGGAAACTAGAGATATCTGAAAGTAAGTAAACAGTTTTGTCCCATATTTCTAAAGGTGCTTCCCCAATCACATTTAACACTTTTGAAATCAGAACAAGCTGGTTCACTTTAACTGTATTAAGTTTTCAAAAGGGTTTTTGACCATACAGCTTTTTGTCCCATACAACTGGAGCCAACACAGTAAACACCAGAGTCCTGCACAGTTCCTAGAAGCAGACAAAACACAAATGAAGAATGTTGCAGCTGAAGGTTGAATATCTGAAATGTGTGATATCAGTCAACCCTCACCACCTTGCCACCCAAATGAACCTCTCCAATAAGCAGTGTTGAGTTTTCTTGACTTGTGTCTCCTCTTCTTCATAGTCGTGGTCTTGTAGAATTCTAGGCAGTAGAGTTGTCTACACAAGCCTGTATAATACTCCAGAAACAGGGGTACAGTGCTACCGAAAGCTTATTCAAATGAATAACGATGACATTTCCTATTTTTTTCATTTTGGTTTTTGTTACTTGTTGGTGTTGTTTTTTTTTTTCTTCCTTAATTTAAGTTTAGTGTCAGTTCAGTAACATTTCATTAATAACTTGCATTTCTGATATCTGGATGAGAGCTAAAGTTAGAATTAATGAAATCCATGCTATGTTCATTTTATAAATACACTATTCCTATTTTGAAACTTAGATATTTTGGATATTTAAGCTGTCTTTATGCTGTACTATTTGCTTTAATTGGGAAAAGAGGTAATTATGTAAATATTTGTTGAAAGAGATTAAACAATCATGCAAGTCGTTTCCCCTTTGCTTTCAACTTCACGCACTGCTTTTATTTTCATCATTTATTTCACTCCCAGAAAACATTTTTCATACTGGTATAAGGTGGTATCTTGTTGCCTGCCCCTCCCCTTTCTGTTTTAGTAGAATACACGACATGTACTGTATTGCTTAGCTATTTATTCTGTATTAAAAAAAAAGGTATTAAAGCACATATTTCCATGGTTTACACACTCTTTTTTTCTGCATTTATAATGGTCAACTATTCCATTCTGGAAAAATCAGACATTGCCCAATGTTAACTCCAGCAATCCCAAAGAAGATGAAATTAAGTTCACAAAGCAGTTGTACATAATTGCAGCAATGCAGTCAAGCTCAACTGGGTAGCCTAAATCAGAAGTGAATGTATGTATTCCTGTATTAGGTATGCTATGTACGTAGCAAGGCAACATGCCTCATTTCCAGTAACTGAGATCATAAACATGCTTTAAACAGTCCTTTAATTTGCAACTAGTCTTTTAAAAGCTTAGTTATTAACTAATGGACCTAGGAAGGTAGCCAGTCTGTACTGCTTGCTGAATCTTAGTATACTTTGAATCCATTTTGGTTGCAATGTAAAATCATACAATCACAGCATCATTTATGTTGGAAAAGACTCAAGATACTAAGTCCAGCTGTAAACCAAACTCTGTCAAGTCCAAAAAAAGCCTAACAGTCAAAAAAAAAGGGTCATAAACTGTTACTTTGCCCAGAGACTTCACAGATAGTGTTAAGATATAGATAGTGTTAAGTCAAGAAAAACTATGCATAGCAGATTCTGAATTACAGAATTTTTTTTTATTGGCATATCTCAAGTTCTGACCCTACATCCTCTTCCTTGCTCTGATCTTATGGAGAGAAGGTTCTGGTGGGTTGTCAGTATCCTTCTTCTGGCGATATAGATCCCAAAGATCCTGCTTCTCTCTCTCATTAAACTTCTCCTCAATTTCAATTCATCAAGTGAACACTGTGTTCTGACTCTGTAACCAATTTTCATAATGGCCCTGTTCAAGGTGGTGACTATAACCACAAAGGTCCTGGTCTGCCACAGAGTTTTCTGAGGAGACTGTATCAGTCTCTAGCTTCTCTGCCTCTAGCTTCTAGTGGGTAAAAATGTATATAAATATCTGTGTAATCAGTCTTTCTTAAAGGTATCGAATTTTAGCTGTAGCAAGTGATTTTTAATTTTGGTATTAGAAATAACTCATCTTCAAATTAGTATTTTTTCCTTTATGGTATTAGTCAGAATACTCCCTGTAAATTAAGGTTATCCAGAAATACAAATCTGGTTTTTAGTTCACCTGTCATTACATTAGGATGACAAATTGCTATTACAAATATAGATAAATATTGACCTCTGGTGTTAAAAAAAGAGAAACTTGGTGAATGTTAGAGTGTGACAAATACATATACATTTTTAATAAAAGATTGTGTGTAAATATATATATGTACTTTGTGGCTTTTTTTCCTGGTGAAACTGCTAGATACAAAATTAATAAAAAAAGTAATTAGAAAAATAATTATTCTGGTTTTTCTTGTTTCTGTTTTTTGGTTGGTTTTTTTGTTGTTATTGTTGTTGTCTTTTTGTTTCTTTGTTTGTTTGTTTGTGTTTTGTCTGGTTTGTTTGTTTGTTTGTTTCTTTGTTAAGAGTTTGCTGTGCAGGTTTTCCAGAAAAGTTAAAAATAAGTGAGTATAGGTTTTTTTAGGTGAATAGGTAATGCTCAACGTAAAATATCCCATCAGCAGGGAAGCTTTAATGAAAGTATATTCTGAAAAGAAATATTGGAGGCTAATTTTATGGTGGTGTTCAGAATGAAAAATAATGTTGTTTGCTGGTTTTTCATACTTCTTGTGCAAATGATTCAGTTGTTGGTTTTTTTTTTTCTTTTTTAAATTGAATTATTGAGCTTGGAGCAGAACATAAAAGTATCTTCAATATTCTTTTTCGCACCCTTTCATTTTTCTGTGTGGTTTTTAAAATTGGTTATTTTATTTTATTTAAAGACAGCTTGCTTATGGTTGTGAAAGTATTAATTTCCTATAATACTTGATAGCCATTTTTGCACACTATATTATAACATTTCAAATTTTCTCTTATTGCCTTTAGCAATTTTAATTTTCAATAATATGCAACCCCCATTAATATAGTTGTGCTCTCCTAACATTTAATTATTTCCTAAGACATACAAAGAATAGATTTAAGATACTGCAGGTGGAATAGAGTTGAGATGTGAAGTTACCTTCTTAGTAGTCAGTGGAAGTTCTGCCCTTAATGGAATAATGATAGAATGAACCCTAATATCATAAAATATGCTTTAATATACTTGACCAAATGTGTTTTTACTGTTTAGATGTAATCAGTTGAGTACAGAGGACAGAAAGTAGAGTTAGAAGTGATTTGGGGAGTGTAAGAAAAATTGAATTGGACTGCAGGGGCAATCTGCTGTTCTTGTTTTTACCAGGTGAGAAAGAAGGGGAAGGAGAGAAAAGAGAAAGCCTCAGGCTTTCTTAATTTCCTGAGCAATTCCTGCTCTTCTCTACTTCCTGAGTTTCGTCAGAACACCAAACAAACTTTCCCCTCAATATGTTCAATTTAATTTACTGGATGGCCCTGGCATGTGTTGTGGGGGAGAGAAACAATGTTACTGCCCATATGCCCACTCCTGTTGTGCTGGCTAGAGGACAGAACCACTGGGGTCAGTATCAAGTTCATCCTCGCAGATGCATGCACAAGTGTGCTGTGGTTTACCAGTCATCTTGAAATGAAGCCTACTTCCTGAAATGCTTCTAAACAAAATGGGTAAATTCAAAATTCAAAAGAAGGTTATAAATTTCAGTTCTGAACCTCTTTTTCCATATGCAGTATTTCCTAAGAGAATTGTAACTTGTTTTTTCTCCTTCACCATGGGCAGGCAACAAAATTTTCCCTAGGGTTCAGTTCTGGGATCTGATTCTATTTAATCTGTTTATCAGTGATCTGGGCAATGTGATTCAGTGCTACCTCAGTCAGTTTGCAGATGGCTCCAAGCTGGGTGGGAGTGTTTGTCTGCTGAGGGGTAGGAAGGATTTGAAGTGGCATCCTGAGAGGTTGGATCAATGGGCCAAGGCCAGTGGGATGAAGATCAACAACACAAAGGGCTGGGTCCTGCACTTGGGTCGCAACAACCCCAGGCATTGCTACAGGCTGGGGGAAGAGTGGCTGGAAAGCTGCCCAGCAAAAAAAAGGACCTGGGAATGCTCGTCATGAGCATGTTCAGAGTGGCTGAACATGAGCCAGCAGCAAGAAGGCCACTGGCATCCTGGCCTATATCAGCAACAGTGTGGCCAGCAGGACCAGGGCAGGGATTGTCCCCCTGTACTCAATATTGGTGATGCCACACCTTTAATCCTATGTTCAGTTTTGGGCCCTTCGCTACACAAAAGACATGAAAGTGCTGGAGCAAGTCCAGAGAAGGGCAACAAAGCTGATGAAGGGTCTGGAACACAAGTTCTGTGAGGAGCAGCTGAGGGAGCTGGGGTTGTTTAGCCTGGAGAAAAGAAGGCTCAGGGTGAACCTTCTACAACTTCCTGAAAGGAGGTTGTAGCAAGGTCAGGCTCAGTCTCTTCTCCCAATTAGCACGCAATAACACAACAGGACATAGCCTCAAGTTGCACCAGGGGAGGTTCAGATTTCATATAATGAAAAATTTCTTCACTGAAAGGGTTATCAAGCATTGGAATGAACTGCCCACTGCAGTAGTTAAGTCAGGATCCCTGGAATTTAAAACATGTGTAGATGTCAAATTAGGGACATGGTTTAGTGCTTGACTTGGCAGAGTTAGATTTCTGGTTGGACGTGTTGGTTTTAAGGGTCTTTTCAATGTAAAGGATTATATGATTCTGTGACTGTAAAATACATTTTTGTTCTGAGACAATTTGATTATAGGTGTTTTACAGTAACTGCCACGGTAAAGGGATGCTTAAACCATTCTTTGATTTGGTTTTAACTCTTTCTGTGGAATCTATTTCTAAATATGTATGGAGAGTTTATGATATCTCCTTATATTGAGCAGATTATGTAAATGCATTGAAAGGAAGTTGGAAGCATAAATCACAGATGTCGGTTTGATAGAAAGTTTGTAACCAGAAAAATCTACAGCTCCCAAATCCCAATGTGTTAATTACAAGGCGACATCTGGTATACAAATTTATGCCGAGCTAAGAAATGTTCAGACTAAAATAGAGTATGCCTAAGTGGGCTTAGTGTCTAAAACCTACATTAATCATAGGGAAACTTAAAATCATGTGATCGTGAAGTGTCTGTGATCTAAACTGCCTGCAGATAGAAAAGTGATTTAAACTGGAAGGGAAGACACTTAAAGACATTTCAGACAGGTTAGATGAGCTAGTCATGTACACCTGGCCAGTGTTATATTTTTGCTTTATATAATATGCTCATGTATATGCTGGATAGAAATATTCAAAAATTACTTAGCCTGATAGCATACAACATCTCTGACCTTTAATCCTAGCAAAGGAGATGTGTTTACACTGGTTTTGTGTTAAAAACATAAAGAGTGGAGCCAGTTATATCTGTTGGAGTGTATGTGGTTAGAGAAGACTGCGATGCTGTAATAAATTTTTTGGATAATATGAAAGTATTTGAAAATGGGGTAATTCAAACACAGTTGTCCAAGTTACTGCCCTGTCAGACTTTGAAGAGTGACACTATACATTGAAAAAAAAAAGTTTTAGTTAAAACTTGGGCACTTGAACCTTGAAACTGAAATGCTGTGAGTGGCTATTGAATGTGCAGTTCTGTTTTAAGTTGCCTGTAGAGTCAATGAGGACCCCCATGATACAACATACTCCCATTTTTTACCCATCAGAGGAACTGTATGAATTAGTAGCTAGGAAGAAAGAGATTGCAGGAGTTCCTTCGGCTGAGGACCAAAATAATGATTTTGCTACTTCAGACTAACTGTATCATCCATGTGACAGAAATTAACATAAAAAAATGGTCTGACTTTGAAACCCTGGGAGATTATTCATGCTGTACCTCTTCAGCTGGGGCGGGGGCATTGTATAAACTCAGGACTTCGTGGTGACTAACAATGAAGGAAAAGTGACACTCCATAAATTTGACTTCAGATGACTCCAAGCTGTGAATGACATCAAATAAGGATAATACTGGTCCTTACAAATTCTTATTTTGAGTACTCTGAATGAACCAGCCATGATTTAAATTTAATTTTTTCACTGAAAATGTGCAATTTATTCACTTTGAAATAATATATAGTCAGAAAAACAGTGTAGAATAGAATTAGAAGGTCAACATATCTTGCATTTCCTTAACAAAAAAAAGGTTCAGTGTCATATTACAGATTTCTGATCACCAAGGCTTTAATCTGAACACAACTGTGTGCGTAAACCATGAAAGAGCTGTGTAATCTGGAAATATTTAGTGACAGTGAGCTAGCAATCTTTCAGAGAAGTAGTTGGTGGTCTGTTTGGCTTGGTGTGGGAAAATGCAGTAATTCAGTTATAGGGAAGGAGTTCAGATTTTGTCCTGAGCACTCCCTTAGATTTAGTCTCCCCAGCAGACTCTCTGCTGTCTGCATTCATGCACTTCTGTGTGTTTGGAAGCAGAGGTGGTTGCAAAAGATTATGAAAAAACGGAGAGTTCAGTCTCAGACTAGAAGTATGCAGCATTCCTGAGAGATTGAGAATAGATATGTAAAGCAGATAGCAAAGAGCAGACCATGCTATAGCAATAAAACCAAAGTCAAATATTGCAGATGACATCCTGCAGGCACTAGGGGAAGAAGATTGCTTTGTTACAGGGGATCAAGACTGCCTGCTGTGCTGTTTCAAAGAACGAAGTCACTGAACTAGTAATAAGAGAGGCCTTATCCAGTGGCTGTGGCAAGAAACACAAACTTAAATGACAGTTTGGTAAATTTCTTAATAGTGAAGATTATCTGGATGTTTTCTGAAGACACTGTCTTCTTCTCCAAGAGGTTACATTACAGAAGTTTCAAAATGCTTTCATGACACAGTGAAACAAGTTTCCCGAAAGAGTATCAACCCAGACCTGTGGCTTTCCATGGAATGCTTGTCAAACATTTAAAGATTCAGTTAATACTGAGTTTGGAGTAGATAATTTATCTGTCTATAATGGTGATGTCTCTAGTGAATACCAAAATAGCCATTAGTCAGAAAAGTATAGAAATAGATTTTGTCCTGATATTGATGACAACTTTGATTCACAGATCTGAATGTAAATTCTAGAAGTATTATTTTTCTCATGTTTTGGTTTTGGTTTTGGTTTCTTCTCTGTAGAGACAGTAGTTTATAGATTACTTACTATCACTTAGGAATTTTAAGTTGGAGGTAGATTCAGATATAAAACCAGATGGATATACTGCCAGTCCTTCTCTTAAATACTTGGTTCTACTTACAGATGTTGAGCTCTTAGCTATTAATCCAAGAGAAGCAAGTAACGAGAAACAGAATTTCCAATCACTTTGTACAGGCTCTGTAAAAAATGAACTCTAGGCAAGGTCCTTAGATGAAAATTAAATTTTCAAAATAAAAAATACTTGCAGTCTATTTCTACTTGACAGCTGGTTTGCTTTTCCTTGCCTGTGATGATTTTATTAGGCTTTATGAGAATGTTATTTTATTCAGTGAACATTAAGCATTGTCCCTTTCCAGGACAGTGCTTGTTACATATGGCACCTCTTACACAGAAGACATATAGAATAGGGACTAACGATCGTGAGTTTGCCATAAAGAAAGACAGTACCTCAACAGAATTAAATTTCAGGTGCTACGGTGTGTACCGACTAGCACTGTGCCTTCCTGATGTTATTTTAAGCAGGAAGATGAACACATGGATTTAGCTTTGTACAGGCAATACTGGATTTTATTGTTTAAATGTAAGTACGCAGGTTGTTATGGAGGACCTAAAATGTGCTGCAACACCAGAAAGACATGGTTCCCCTGTAGTCTTATGTCACAGGTCTCTCAGATAATCTGCAGCATGCAGCAGGGCATTACATAAATATGCTCAGTCCCACCCACAGGTTCAGTTGGTTGGTGCTTAGAGCTCTGATTAATGCAAGAAATTCTTGGTTGCCAAAGCTACTTTTGGTAAACATGTTTTTATCTGTATTTTTCTCTAGTGTAATTGAGCTAATCTGTAAATGCTGTTTAATAAAAGGTCATGCAAAGATTATAGTGTACTAAAAACAGTAAGCAAGTATTTCTTTAGACAACTCTGTTTGGATTGAAAGATACAAAAAAACCCAACAAAACATAACAAGGGAGTTCCCTGCAATACTTTAATTCAGTCTTCATGTTTGTGTGCCTAGGACAACATTTAATTGTCTAATTACATGCTGTGGGTTTTTTCTGTAACATCCTGCCTCATTTGATTCATGGAATTGGCAGTATTTGCTTAATGAGTAGTTGTTTGAGATGTTCTTCATTTCTTATTCAAAGAATGCATCCCCTGCTGCATTTTCTGCATTCCTCTTAAACCCTGTTCTGAAGGCAGAATTATTATTTTTTTTCTTAGACTGCACAGTAAATGATCATTACAGTTGGGCTTGTGTTCTTTGCAAGAAGAATGTGGAAATCTTTTTTCCTGTGAGGTATTTTTTTGTCATCATAAAGTAGATTGTTGTTAAATCCAAAGGCATTTGCCACAGCCTAACAGAGCTGGTGGAAGAGAAGAGCAGTGACACAGAGCGACAGCATTGCTGTATAGCAAAGGGAGAAGGGGAAGAAGATACCCAAGCAGGGTATCCTAAGAAGGGTATCCTAAGAAGGGGACCCTAAGAAGAGGCCTGTATATATCAACTCAGATAACACTATTACGTAGCACGTTGCAAAATTTTTTAGTGTCCTAAATATTGAAAACACTAAACAAAAAAACAACAACAGAAAAAAAANAAAAAAAAAAAAAAAAAAAAAAAAAAAAAAAAAAAAAAAAAAAAAAAAAAAAAAAAAAAAAAAAAAAAAAAAAAAAACAAACAACAAACAAGTTAGAAATGTCATGAAAGAAATGAAGAAAAATATCAATGAGCAAATTAACTCAATACTTTTCCTTGGCTGGGAAAGGCTGTTGTAATGGGTAACAGGAATATTGTTTCTGGAGTGTTTTCTGAAGAGTAAGAGCAGTTACATAATGAGGCTTTCTTCCTTTTGTTTTGAAGACAAAATAACTTTTTTTCTAACCTTCCTGGGTGTTCTGATCTTTTAAAAATAGCTTTAAAACCTTCAAGTTTCCAGCTTTCCTATTGTTCTTTTGAACCAGTAATGTTTTTTCAACCAAAAACCTTTGGTTCATCTTGAAAGACAGTGCATAATGCCTGATTGTGCAGTCCTGTCCCTGAAGCAGTCGTTCACCTCTTAAAGCATATACATGAGACAGACATGAATTCAAGGTCTGGGGAATGTTGCAGATAAGAAGGAATTGCCTCGCTAAAAAAATCTAAAGAAAGGTCATTTTGGTTTCATTTTATTTTAGTAATTGAGTTCTTAGAAATTAAAAATTTTCTGGAAGTTACTTGTTTCTTGGATCTAGAAAGGGGCGGCATTCATATCTCATGTCGAATGAACCAAATAAGAACACAGACTCTTCTTTCTTCGCTCTCTTACACATCTTCCATTCAGATTATTAGTGGTTCTCTCAATAATTTAAATTAATTTATTTTCTTTTCCCTTAGCAACGCACTCCTTTTCTAGTAAGGGCTGTGAGGTTTTGGTATGACCAAAGTGTCGCCTGACTTTAAAAACCAGTGAAGACAGTATCCAGTAACATTATCTGGGAAAATGCATAAGGAAAAGCCAAGTTTTTACTATCACTTCTTAAGAATATCCACTGACCTTTTTACTGTCTTCAGGTCAGTTTCCTCATCTAACAGGTGACTTTGTAAGAACACTTCCTTTTTCACAGAATCAGAATGGTTTGGGTTGGAAAGGACCTTGAAGATTATCAAATTCCAGCCCTGCTCTCATGGGCAGGGACACCTTCCATTAGACCAGGTTGTTCAAAGTCCCATAACTTGACCCATGACACTTACGGGGGGGGGCATACACAACTTCTCTGAACAATACCTTCCAGTGCCTCGCCACCCTCACAGTAAAGAATTTTTTGCTAATATTTGATTTAAACCTACTCTCAGTTTAAAGCCATTCCCCCTTGTCCTGTCACTACATGCCCTTGTGGAAAGTACCTCACCAGCTTTCTTGTACACTCCAGTAGATGCTGGGAAGCCACATTAAGTTCACCCTGAAGCCTTCTCTTCTCCAGGCTGAGCAGTCCCAACTCTCTCAGCCCTTTAACATAGAAGGAGACATGAACTAGAGGACACCTTATTACTGGCCCTTGAGTTGTAGAGGTATTTGTTGTGCACCAGAGCTTGTAACTGCATTGACATAGCTACATGTATTATAATGAAAAATGCAGATATTCCTTGGCGTTCTTCACCCAAGCCAGCAGGGCTTGGATGTGCAGCACTTTCCATGATTCTTGGTAATTTAAGGCATCTTCCATGTAGTTTCAGTGGGTTTCTAGATTCTTCATCTAGTAGAGTCTCCTGTGAAATACATGCCACTAGCTTTTGGAATGTATGGAAGAGTTCTTTTTACTAGGCAGACTACATTTTCCACCTTAATTTTCAGGGTTACATGTAACTTCTAACCTGCAGAGCTCCCTCCCTGCTAGGTGGTCTTACTTATGAAGTCCTGTTCTACATATTTGTTTCTTGTTAAAAAGCCATTCAGCTCATTGCATATCTTTGCCACCATTCTCTGTACCTTTTCGAGGCCAACTGCACTCTTTTTGAAAAGGCTGAGATGGAACATTAATTCAGAAGGGTGAATGGCATGATTTTTTTAAGTTGTATATTTTTTTCACTGTTCCTTCCCTCATAATTCTTCCTGTGCAGTCTGAACTCTTGATGACTACTGAGCAGTGAACTTATATTTTCACTGAGAATTTTAGGGTGGGATTAGTTAGTCCCTTGTTCCACCACATGTGCCATTTTACATTTACATATATTGTATTTAATTACTTGGCTTTTTTTATCAATCGCTTAAGACTCTTCTGCAACTCATGCCTCAAGTTGTATATTAATACAGTCAAGTTGTATATTAATACAGTTAAGTTGTATATTAATACAGTCATCATATGTCATCATTGGGCAATTCAGCCTTTTTTGTGACTCATTTGTGAAACTATTGAACTGAATAGCATCAATACAAGTCATCAATGGCAACAGTTAAAAGTTACCATTTATAATTTATACTTGTATAACAGGAACAACCAAGGGATCATGCCCAACCAGCAATGGTTCAGGAAAGGCAGGTCCTGCTTGACCAGCACGATCTCCTTTTATGACCAGGTGACTTACCTAGTGGATGAAGGAAAGGTTGTGTGTGTTGTCTACTGGACTTCAGTAAAGCTTTTGATACTTTATCTCCCACAATATTCTCCTGGAGAAGCTGGCTTGCCATGTCTTGGACATCTGCACTGTTTGCTGGGTTAAAAACTGGCTGGAAGGTCAGGCCCAGTGGTGGGGAATGAAGGTACATCCAGCTGTTGCCTGGTCACTTGTGGGGTGACCTAGGACTCAGTCAGTTGGAGCCAGTAGTGTTTTAATATCTTGATCAATGATCTGGACAAGGGGATCGAGTGCACCCCCAGTAAGTTCAGATAACACCAAGCTTGTCAGGAGTGTTGATCTGCTGGTGGGTAGAAAGGGACTCAGAGGGGTCCTGGGAGGCTGGATTGATGTGCTAAGGCCAATGGTATGAGGTTCAATAAGGCCAAGTACCAAGTGCTGCAATTGAGTCACAACAACCCCAGGCAGTACTACAGATTAAAGGAAGAGTGCCTGGAAGCTGTAAGGAAAACAGCCTTGGGGGTGCTGTTTGACAGTGGCTAAGCATGAGCTAGTGTGTGTGCCCAGGTGGCCAAGAAGACCAATGGCATCCTGGTCTGTGTCACCAACAGTGTGGCCAGCAAGACCAAGGCAAGGCATTGTCCCCCTGTACTGGGCACTGGTGTGGCCACACCTCAAATCCTGTGTCCAGTTTTGGGTGCCTTACTAGAAGAAATTTTGGTGCTGGAGCAAGTCCAGAGAAGGGCAACAAAGCTGGTGAAGGGTCTGGAGCACAAGTGCCATGAGAAATGGCTGAGGGAGCTGGCGTTGTTTAGCCTGCAGAAGAGGAGTCTCAGAAGAGAGCATGTCCTCCTGAAAGGAGGTGTGGGGGAAAGCCAGGTGGGGGTCAGTCTCTTCTCCCTGTCAACTAGCAGCAGGATAAGAGGAAATGGCCTCAAGGGGAGATTCAGGTTGGACATGAGGACGTATTTTTTCACTGGAAGAATTTATAAGCATTGGAATGGGCTGCTGAGGAAGGTGATGGAGTCACCATCCCGCGTATTTAAAACAGCTGAATGTGGTACTCAGTGCTGTGGTTTAGTTGGCATGGTGTTGTTTGGTCAAAGGTTGGACATGATGGTCTTGGACGTCCTTTCTAACCTTAATGGTTCCATGATTGTATGATTCGATGTCTCCTGTTCCTTAACTGGATATTTATTTACATAAGGGTCTTCTGTCTTTTTATGGCAACTTGCTTTCTCCAAGATTTGTTATTTAAAGACCATGTTGAATAATTCTTGGAAACTTAAACAGATTTTACTGGCTGGATCACTCTCTGATATATGTGTTTATTGAGTCTTTCCGAGAAGTCTATTAAATTTATGAGACATGTATTTCCTTTACAGAAGCTGTCTTGTCTTTTCTTCATTTTATCACATGTGACTCCAATAGGGTGTTTAAAACTGCCACTTTCAGTGAAACTGGACCTGTTCCTTTATTATTTTTCAGTCTTTTGAGAATACATTTATAGCTGTAATTTATGTTGCTTTCTGCAGGGTTATCTGATATGTTGTTTTGTTATAACTGTTCCAAAGGTGTTTATGTTATACCCAGTGGTATATGGGATTTCAGATAACAATTAAAAATTGCTCTTTGTACACACCAGAAAATCACTTCAATAGACTACATCATTTTACACTAACAGTGTTATTAACTGTGTACAGGAGAGGACATACTGCCTTCATTATTTTAAATATAACTGCTTGAAGACTGATGTAAACAATGTTTCTTTGATTTTTTTTATTGAGGAATTGCACAGTGTAATAATGATTAATGCTGTTATGCTAAATGTGACTTATCCAAAGTTACAGTCATTTGTTGTGTTGTTTTTGCTATGTTTTTGTTTGGTTTTTTGAAACCAAACCAGTAAATTCTTCCTTATTCTGTCTGAAATATGTTCTTCAGATTTGTGTTGCATTTTTCTTTACAGAATCTCAATATGAAAACATTTCACAGCTCAAAATGTGGAGAAAGTCTAGCTTTCTAATCAGCAACGTGTAAAAGTGTAATTAAGCTGATAGAAGACTGACTTAATTATTTAGAAATATATTAAACCACATATACATATGCTGTCAGTCTTTTATTTCATATAAGACTTTTTCATAACTTTAAATTAATACTTGATTCATAACAATAGAAATAGCAACAATACTAGGAATTATAATAATTAACATAAAAAATATTAATACAAAAACTGCAACTTCACGAAAGCACTGATACTACACTGAGAGCCTCTCTTATTTTCCTGACATCATGTGAGGAGCCCCTTGATGTCTCCTGATGATGGTTTTCAAACTCCCCAAAGCCAGATGGAATTGTTCAGGATTCATAACGGGATACTAGTTGCGAAGGTAAATTCAATTTATATCCAAAGTAACTTGCTTTTCAGTTAAAAAATCTGTCATGAAACCGCGTTGCTGATGGCTTTCTTAGCGAGGTAGAACTCCCTGTCATCCCTTATTAGGGGCTAGGTATGAATATGTTTGGCTCATTCTAACTGAGGAAAGAGAACAGATTATATTGTCATAGTCCCCCAAAATGCAGTTACATGCCATTAATGAGTCACTCTTCAGAACTTTCTACTACAAATGATGGTGGTTTATTTTATGCATTTATAGTATCTTCATTGATCTAGTGGTTAAGACCTGTTTATGTCTGTGTTTATGTTATTTAATATAAGATTATTTCTTATATTTCCTTTGGCCTCTGACTACCATCAGAAGTGATCCATCCAAAAATATCCTTGTTCCAGCAAATGCTTGGCATTTGGGAAACTACAGAAAAATCCTTTTGTGACTAGGAGTTTTATGGACTAGTCCTAGGCTATCTGTGATGGGAAAGTTGAAGGGGGCTGCAGAGGCTCTCCAGTGCATTGCTGTAAATTGTTGATTGGTGAAAGTTGGGCTCCTGGGGTTATGGCCACCCTTACTGAAGTTGGACATATGAAAGAAACTGTCTGAGAGACATGACAGAGTTAGTCCATTAGGAATGAATTAATTAATAGATCAAAAGTAGTACTCTACCCTTAGGGATTTAAAGTACTTAAAGACAAAACATTTAAGGCCTTAAAAATTTTAAGACCAGTTTAATAGAGGAGTTAGAACTGAACATTAGTGATATGTACTCCTGGTCCTTTCCCAATAATAAGCCTCAGAAAAAAGTTCTCACAGATTTACGTCAGACATACTGTGTCAGTGCTATGATTTAATTTAAAATTATCTCCATTTCTCTAGATTCCTTTGTCATCTTTGTATCTGAAAAGCAATAACTGATTATGACTAAAGTATTTCTTTTTTATTTTGTTTCTGGCTAATAAACAGACCCATACATGTGTTCTTTTCTCTTTTTTACATGTCCATTTATTTGAACAAAAAGCTTATTTTCTAAAAATAATATTTTTAGAGAATTTGCCTTTTTTTTTAGTATTTTTATAGTGTATCCTTGCAAGAAATTTAGTGTTGTTGGGCTTTTTTTTTTAACAGTATTTCTGACATCAAACAGTAAAGAGCAGGAAATGGAATTAAAAATAAATTATCTTTCTGTTCAGCAAAACTTGTTTCTGTACAACAAATGATAAACCATGTGAAATAAGTCCATAAAAATAAAAAATTTGTATTTCAAATATAATGTATAATTAAGATGTCAACCAATAACTCTGACTACTACAAATTAATATGCATTGCATGTGATCTCAAATATACTTTATAAATGTCATGGCTAGAGCAAGAGCAGATTAAAATCATTAACTACATCATGTTGGTTGCTTATAAAAAAACAGGATCACAGTTACGGGAGAGGGTAACTCCTTAATTTCATATTTTTAATTGACTGCTTCTGTAGTTAATTAAAGCTTTAGTGTAGGTTTTGGTTACAGACTTAATGCAAATTATTTTAAGCACCTATTAAATTGAGACTCTTTGATAAGAACATTTTTAGAGCTCATTCCAGTTAAAAGGTTCTATTGGAGCTTAACTTAATTTTATTATTTAAGAAGTAAATTAGTATTAAATGTTCCGCCATAATTTTTTTGAGATTTCTATTCTCTTGTGCATCCATATGACACTATCAATTGAAATAATTATGTCTCACCTCCCACTAATTGCACAATTTAATTCTAGAACACATTAAAAAAAAAAAAAAATAACCAAAACCCCTTTTCATGTCATCCTGGTTGCAAGCTATTTCTTCATAATAACATAAAAATGGTAACTCTCTATTGAAGCTAGACCAAATACTTCTTAGTTTTATTTTTAAGATACAATTTGTAAGAGGTATAAAATACATAAAAATAATCAAAACTCTGAATTTAAAATCTCTGCAGAAGTTTTTTAGAAGATGTGGCTGGCCTGAATGTTATACTTTTAATTCTTTAAGATTCTAATAGGTCATCAATCTTTTTCTGAATAGTCTGGTGGAACTGCAACAGTTTTATCTCTAGTTATCAAATTTGTTTTTGAAGATTCCCTTGGAATAACATGGGCAGAATAGAGGGGAACAGTCACGTCTCTGAACCTGGTGGTTCATGCTTCTTTTGATGCAGCCCAAGATGTACTTGGCTTTCTGGACTGCAGGTACACAATGCCTGCTTGTGGCCAGCTTTTAATCCATGACCAGCCCAAAGTCCTTCTATGTCTGTTTCCCCTCAATGATTTCTTCTCCTAGTCTGCAACCAAGTCTGGGATTGCCCCAACCCAGGTGCAGCACCTTACACTTGGCCTTGTTGAACTTCATGGCATTCTCTTGGGTCTACTTCTGAAGCTGGTCCATGTGGCATCCCTTCCTTCTGTTGTGTCAGCTTCTCATCCTGTCACTTGTTACGTGGGAGGAGAGACCTCCTGCACCTGGCTACAACCTCCTTTCAGGAAGTTGTAGAGAACAATAAGGTCTCCCCTCAGCCCTCTTTTCTCCAGACTAAACAACCTCAGTTCCCTCAGCTGCTCCTTATGGGACTTCTACTTGAAACCCTTAATCAGATCCATTGCCCTTCTCTGAACACTCTCCAGCACCTCAATCTTTCTTGTAGTGAGGGGCCCAAAACCAAACACAGTATTTGAGATGAATATAATTTCAGTCATTTAATACCTTTAATGAAATTTTACCTCTTCACAATTTATTGTTTTTGAAATAGCTCTCTTCTGGAAACAAATATTTTCACTTAAAGAAGAAATAGTTAACTCTCATGTTTTTTGTTAAATAGAAAAATTGGATTGACAGGCTAAGATTTGTTACAAGATATTTTAGTCTATGAATATTGTACATCCTATTGCGAGTACAAAAGTGATTATTTGACTGAATTATTATGTTGTCACTGTGATTCATAGAACCGGGAAAGTTTTCACCATTAGTTTAAGGTGTCTGTTTTGTTTCCACAGAGATAATACTATCACTCCTAAGAATTCATGCTTCTACAATTTCTTTTTCCATTTTAAAACTCCAAATATGTGCTTACCATTTTTTAATGAGAAACATAATCTTAAAAGGGATAGAATGATTCAATATCTGTGTATTTTAAAAGGCCAAAATACTTAACTATTGGCCTCAAGAGTGGCAAAACTTAGTTCCATTCATTGCTGATGAAACAAAATAGTTGATCATTTTAATAGGTCCCATTATGAAAATGGAGATCATATAAACAATTGAAACTTACTTGAACTTTCTTTACTTATCAGTGTATATAATTCATAAACTGATTTGCAGAAGTGTTGGTTTAATTCAGTAGCATGAAGGATGCTTTTGGTAAGTGTATGCTTTCCTGCCTAGTACAGTGCAAGCCTCTAACTAAGGAGTACGATGGTAGTGCAAATATTTTTTAAAAAATTTTATGATTTTCCAAGAAGCTGGTGTTTTTATTAGAACATTGTTCTGAGCAAATGTAACAGGACAATATTAGTTTTTTGTCTAAACATAGGAATTTTAACATTCTAGCCCTCCTGTGAATTAGAAAAACTTTATCTGGGAGTATATGACCCTGGTTTCCTTGCTTACACGGAACATTGAAACCTTTACTTTTCACCTGATTTCTATATTTCTTTTTTTTTTTAAAACTTGTGCATATTAGAGTGTCAAGAATCATCAAAACGGATTGGCTTTTCCAGACAAATGTGTCTAAGTTTCCAGAGCAGTTGTATAATATCACTAAGAGCAGTTTTTGTAAATGGTCTGTCATCCAAAGTTTGAAACATCCGTTGCATCTTTAAAGTATAAGACAGCTATTACTCTAGACAGCTTTTGAAATTTATGGGCTTCTTGCGAAAGAAAAATACACTAGCTGCAGACCTTAGACAGATAGTATTACAGACTTGTATATATTCTGCCCTTTACTTCTCATACACTCATCTGACTTGAGAAGCAAATAGTCTTGTCAGTGCTTGAAATTAGATATACTAGTCTAAGAAAAGTGTTTCCTCTGTTGCTGATGACATCCCTGTATGCTTGCCCTCTGAAATCATCAATGATCTATGTAAGGCTTTGTGGCTTCAAAAGTTGTCTTCATCTACTGCAAATAAATCCTATTAAACCAATCAAATTTCCCTGGTAACACTTATTCATTGCTGATAAAATTTTAAAAAAGCTGACTACTCTTAAAAATATAATGTTCCCACCAGAGGAAGTGACATTATGGGTGGATTGACTTGATTTCAAAATCTGGAAGTATTGTGTTGTTGTACGACTCCGCATTACTGACACAAAGTTAAACATTTGTTTTTCAAATTTAGATTGACTAAAACCTACAATTGTCTCCCCTTATATTAAATTTCATAAAAACCAGTGAGATAATACTTAAAAACCACAAAACCAAATAGGACGCCAGAAGAACCTGTATGTGTGCAAAGAAGAATTAATTGTTCTAATGTCACTTGCACTTTGGTGCAACTGGTAGTCACCTATAGCTAGAGAAACTTATGCAATATTTCCAGTTCACTAAACCGAATATGTGAACACTGCCTGAGAAGTGTGTAAAGCTCTTTCTTTTCGCTTTGTCTCATTGCTGAGAGTGAAAGAACCCTGAGGGATATTATCATTTAGGAGTTCCCAGAGAACCAGGGACAGATAAGTTGCTTGCCCTCTCTGGTCTCCCCTGCTGACCTTTAAAAGCCATTAAATCAACACATATGGAAAAAGGGGTAAGAAGACTGTGATACAGTTTTTCCTTGACTCAGGGAACAAGAAGTAGGAAAAAGCTTTGTGTTTCTCTGTTTTTCACGTGATGACTTGAGGGATTCAAATGTAGCCTAGAGGTTAGCAATATGCAGCTAGAGAAGACTGAAAGCAAAAGTAAAAAGAAAAAAACCCAACAAACCAGAAAACACTTCTTCATGTAAGAAAGGAAGAGAAAATTATTGGAAAGATCTTGAAATTTGGCAGTATTATCTGAAGAATACTGAGGCTTGGGGTTTTTATGGAGCTGAATGAACAATGTGTTGTGCAACAAGGCTAAGCTTATGAACAGTAACTATCTGTAACTCTCACATGGCTAGTTTATATTTCCTCTTTACATCAACAATGTTGTGGGAAAGAGGTCCATTTTTTTTTTTTAATAACCTGTTTATAAGAAGTGTGAGAATGCTGGATTTGTTTATTGTACAACTGATATTTAATGAGGGGGTTTGTTTACATACTTAGGTTCACACTGTGCTTTAATATGGCTATCCTGGGCAGTGCACACTGTACCATATGAGAGAAAGTAGTAGTGCATTTTTGGATGTTTTAACCAAACATTCTTATTTTGAGTTTATAACCCTACAAACTAGAATAAAATTACTGTTTTAAATATTATCTTATGTGAGAGAAAAGATGAGGGGTTCCAATTCGGTAACTGTCTGTTCCTGAAGAAATAACAACCTAAATATTCTAAATAACATCCGTAGGATATTTTTTTTATTGATAGGTTTAATTTTCTTATCCAGGTAAACTGTGATTTACACAGGAACTGAGTATAATATTTGTAGTATACATAATAATCAGAAATTGAGCTAATAATCCATAAATCCTAGTGTAATTCTTCAGCCACAGGACCATTCGCCAATATAATTTAATTGCTAGTGTGGGAAAACTGTTATTTTCCCTGCTTTGCCATAATTTGTGCCCTGAAAGCAACATACAGGATGTGGAATGGGGAGCTCCTTCCCTGCTCTCTGCTTCAGATAACTACTCTCAATATCTTACTTATGCTCTTACATATAATTCTACACTCTTGGTGCAATATGATTATACACATGATTATTTGTATTAGTGGCTGTAGAGCAGGAAGATTATATGAAGGCCTGAAAAGTATTATTTAGGGAGTCATAAGAACTGGAGAGGGAATAGCAAATAATTGACAGGTTTATAAATCAGATTCTTGTTCTTAATAATAATCATGCTACTGCTTTTAACTGACAGATCTCATAATACAAATAATAGACTACTATAATGATTAGTGTTGTGGAAATTGATACAATCAGATTTCTTGAATTAAGCATGCTGTAATATATATGTATTATGTATGGAGAGAGCTTCTGCATACTGCACTTATCTGAACAGTCAAAAAGCATTATAGTGATAGACAGTTGTTTTCTGATGGTAAGAAGCTTGTGCAAGTGAGGGTAAAGAAAATAACCTTGATTCAAATATTGCTCAAGATTAATATCTTCTGAAGAAAGCCCTTTGATTTTCACGCTTTCATTCATGAGAGAGAAAATTGCCAACATCTCTAGTGTGATTCAGACACATATTTTGCAAAATATACTTGGTCCTAAGTATTGGCTTTTATTTCAATTTTCACCAATTTTATTTCACTATACTTCCTTTTAAAAACCCTTCATCAGAGGTACCTCATTTCCATCTACTTTATGAAGAACTATATGGTTACAGGGCCCTAATTCTGAGTGTTCGAACAGAAAGATAATAGATGCACTTGATGTGAAAAGTGTATGTCACATATATTTTTACTATTGAGCAAAGTGATGAGTTCACCTAATAGCTTATGTTGATCTATAGTATCTTTGACTTCAGATGTTCACTGATAATTATGACCTATGAAAAGCAAGATGGTCTCAGTTTAGGAGACAACACATGTATTTTAGAACCTGAGTGCATGTTGCCTTATTGGTCATTAGAGAAAATTTTATATAGCACCTAGATATAAAAATGCCAACGTCTATGGTTTTTGCACTGGTGAATAGACTTGCATGGTTGTCTCTACTGTTGATATCCTTTTAAAATTTGGAAAAATTATGCTGTCACCTATTCGGTAAAAGTTTATAACTGAAGAAACACTTCTCAGTCTTACTCTTTGATAGCAGAGAATCAGATGAGATGGTTTTGAATACCTAGGCAGAAGAAATTTATGGATTATGTGAGAGTAATAAAACATATTTTATATTGAAGAAGATGGTTTGAAATAGGTGCTTAATGTCCAGAGAGTTTAGGGTGAGATTTTTATAGAAACATCCAAATCCCATTGCATTGCATGGAAAAAAATTTAGCATGTTGCTTCAGAACACTCAGGAGGTGTGTCACTGGTGGTTGTGAAACATTCTTGAATATTTAATTTCTGCCACCAAGTTTTCACTTGGAATTAGAGACAGTAGAAACCTAAACTTGTTATTTAGTAGCACAAATGATTTTCAAGAATCTCCAACATGTACTAGCTATAGACATGCAAAAGAAAACACTTATATACTTAACAAGTATATATACTTGTTATATATAACAAGTATATATACTAAATATAACAAATTTCTAGCACTAACCTCCCCCAATTTCATATGCATTTAACATATCAGTGTGTAAATATTCTAGAAAATGCTACATTTTTATAGAATAAATAAAAAATTGCGTTAATTTTCAACACCTGTTAGGTGTTCTGAAATGGTAACTGTGGACTTTTTGGAAATTAACAGGTTAAACTACCTTACAGTACTATCAGGTTCCCATCCCAGACTCACACGTATTTGATTTCTGTGAGTTCTTTATACTCTGTGCATAATGGAAACAGCTTGGTGAATTTGTTAGGGGCAGAGCGTGAAACTGAAGGAAATCACAGAGAATTAGAGTACTGGGAGAGCTTCAAAGTCTGGTCTGGACTTTAACTGAAAGGGGTTTACCCAGACACAAGGGGTCTGTTAAAGAGACAAGCCATCCTAGGGCCATAGATATAATAGATAAACTATTTAAATATGCAAATATTTCTGCTGCTGTGTTTTATTAGTAGTCTAAGTAATTCAATAAACTTACTTGAAAATTTTTGAAACATAAGTAATGCTTTGCCATTTTTCCTTATAATGCAAACTTGCCCTTGAATTAATGAGACGGGGAGAAAAAGTTGCTGTATTAGGCAAGAAACTTCACAGGTAAAACAGCTTTAGGATGCTGCTTCTGCCATTTTTAAGAGTTATAGGCGCATGTTCATGTGAACTGTAGGTAATAAAGTCAGTCCATGGTGTAATGTTCGTGTTGAAGCCATATATCATTAGAATAGATCCACGTTCACCAAAGAACTAATGAAACCTTCTCTGTATTTTTCTCTGCCGTGTGCAACTATCTGATAAGGTAATGTCCGATGATAAATGGAGTTTACGGTGAACTGCTAGATTCAATCTTTGACTGTAAATCTTCAAAGCTAGCTTCTTTCAACAAAGAAGCTAAAATCACTGCAGTGTACACCAACTGTTGCTTGAATCGAATTCATCCTGACAAGGATAGTATCTCTTGCAAAATCTTCCTTAAATGGGGTCACAAAGAGTTCATGATGAAAACGATGAAAGGAAAAATTTCTTCCGCAGTAGTAGATATTTTTCTTCAAATATATGTTGTAAATACTTTTTACGTCTGAGAATGTGTGATTTTATATATAGTTTAATATTACCAAATTAAATTAATTTTTATCATACCCAGTTTCTGAAGAAATATTGTGACCTCCTTTGAGAATTCTTTTCATTCTCAGCCCTCTTGAGCACTTAACCCTATTTGTTCTTTCATGAATATTTGTTTGATAATGATATAAATGAAAATTAAAACTGTCATGATTGATTCATTTTGGCCTTAAGCTCTTACTAAGAAGATTCCTCTGTATTTTAATGTAGGATTTATAAAGTAGACATCTATTGAGCATACTGCTCATTTCCTTTTCACATAAAAATTCTGATTTAGGGTTTGAATCATGTCAGTTTTTCCTCACCAAAATCTACTGCTGAATCAATAAGATTCCTTGCTAATAAAGACATGATAACTATAGGTTTTGGCTGTAAATAGGTAAAGCTACTGCAATAATTGGGCTGGTATGACAGCTGAAACAGACATGGAAATGTTGTTTTAGATTTGCTTCTGTGACGGCATCATTAATCATAGAGCAAAGCCTATACAAAGAGATGGGTCATTCAAAAAAAATTTTGTAAAGTGAGAACAAAGTACACATTGGAATATTTTGGGGGAAAAGCATAGAATCTATTTTTCAGCTGTATATTCCTTGTGGATTTGGGTTAAAACAATAGAACAAGGAAATGTAGTTAAGAAAAAGGAGCTTAATTTTGAATTTCCTGAGTGTGAACTTTAAATTAAAATAGAATTTTCAGTGTTTCAGTAAATAATTTTGCTACTGAGAAAATGTCAAAGACAAAAAATCAGGATCAGATTACCTTTCCTGTTGAGATATCAAGGGATGAATGGGCTGAAATACTTGTGTTCTTTTCTGGTAATCAGAGATCAAAAATAGCAATAATTAAGTGTTCAAGTTGAAAAGAAATTAAAAGAAGTATAGAAAGGTTTAAAATTCTGAGCTGTCTCAGAGAGAAATAGAAGGTGTAGGTTTAGAAACCAATGAACAATTAAAAGAAGGTAGAGGGGAACTTAATGTCCAGGATTTTTCATGCTAGCAGCCTTGAGAGAGGATGTGCAAAATGCTCAAGTACAGTACTGTTTTTAAAAGAGGATGTAATTAAACCACGGGGCTGAGTGCTGGAAGGCTGACAAGTTAGCACAGACTGAGCACTGATTAGGTATTTTCATGGACTCAGACAACATCCAAAATTTCTGTAGACTGCTACTTTTTGGAGGAGGGGAAGGAGTTAAGCAAAAAGTGATCTGAGGCCTTAAAACATGAGATAACAACTAAGAGCTTTCACTGTCAGCTACTATATTCATCTTCTCTCAAAGTGTTTCTTCCTGGACAGTGTCAGAAACATAGTGGTGAAATAAATGAATTATTAATGTCCAATAGTGCAGAAAATCTGGTGATCCACCTTAATAAAAAATGAGAAGGGTCAGTTGTGACATCCTCAGTGTAGACCTTCATCTGTACATACTGATTCAGGGAAGGTGCAAGGGGGCGAATAAACAGGCAAACAGGAGTTACCTGACTGTGAAGGGAGGGCAGAGACCTGCACTAGGTCATAGGACTCTCTCCAGACCACAAAGTTACAATAAGAGACCTTCAATTTAGACAAAAATTTAAACCTGTAATTTCCTATCAATTAGCTACACTTACAGATGGAAGGGAATTTTGTGAATTGATTTTTTTCCTCTGGATCTGCACTTCTTGCTAGTATTTTCTAGCTAGTATAGCTAGTATGCTAGTGTTGCCATAAATGATTTATTGGGAATGCTGATAATAATTAATTGCTTTGTGAAAGCCAGCAACAGATTTGTTTGTATATGTTGTAATCCACAACAGTTATGTTAGAAATGTAAACCTGGAAGGTGCTGACTACCTCTTATTCCTGTTGTGTCTTCTGCACCCTTCCATTTTGAAATTTTATTCATACACAAATAAGACTATATTTCAAAATTCGATTAATACAAACAAAACATCCACAAACTACAGACCTTATTGAATATATGTGAAATCTTTACTGGATTGCATTTATTGTATTTTGTCCCACTTTATATATAAGCACAGAGAAGTCTGAAGAAAAAACTAAAGATAAGAAAAACAAATGAACAAAAAAAGACCTATAGAAACAAAGAAGTTTCTCTCTCGAGTTAGCTTGTAACACTTTCTGCTTTTATTGAGGCTGGCCAAATGGAAGAACAACTTAATTTTGTTAGTCTTTCAAGTCTGTTGCAAATAACATTTCTCTGAGTGTTGTGGTTCTACTTGTCTAATAAAGAAGTGTGTGAACTGTCAACTCTCACCTAGTGAGAGCTGTATCTTTCTGCCAACAGTGATTGTATAGGAGAACATGGGAAGTCTGCATCTGCAATAGGGAAAGTGTTCAAGCAACATTGTCAGAAAAAGGTTAATAAGCCACCATCAATAGGCCATTAATATTTAATGTGTGTAATTGGATGAGAATATGTGTTTAGATGCTAGGTTTTTTTTTTGAGTGATGCAGGACTTGAAGTGAAATACGTTAAGGATGCGCTTAGGCATATAGAAAACTATACAGCATAATTGTTTAAAGGAGGAAAATGCATCTCCACCTATACATACAGAAGGTAAAAGCTATAAATTGATTTTGATGAATTCCATTTCAGTGGCAAGTAACGATCCACTATTGATCTAAATTCAGTTTTGACAAGTTGTATAAAACTGAAGTCCACTGATATTCCTAAATTTACTTTTTGAAAGTACTTGTTTCTGCCACGTAAAAAAAAAACTAATGAAAATAGGAAACTTTTAATTTGGGAATGCAGAATCTTTAGACATACTGAAACACATTAATACATTAGCTATACAGTCTTGTAGACGTAGAAACCACTATTATGTTTAAGAAAAATGCCACCCAATCAATTTAGTATTTATATATTCAGATGGCATCTCTTTTTAGTTACATCCTGTGTAAAAATATATTAGCAGAATATTCCAGTTATAAAATGGTTTAAATTAAGCAATCGCCTTCTAATGATGACATTCAATTACATTAAATAGTTATTTTTATATGATACATGAAGAAATTCATACCATGTTCAAACTCTGATACTAAAGGGTTTTTTTGAGTTATGTAGCATATTCACACATGAATAGTAGTCTTGCATAAAATACGTTAATGCTCACAGTTTAGCTGTTGCATCTATTTTAGGTATTTTGAAATATCATGAAGCTTTAAAAAATGTTTTGCTGCAGTATGTAAAAGTTACCCAAAAGACAAATGGCAAACCTGTCATCAGGACTTGACCCGCATTTTATTATTAGTTATGGTAATGTGTATGTTAAAATACTTGACGTTTTACTGGGTCAGCCTGCTGTGAGTAATTTCTGAAAACTGGTTTTAATTATTGTTTTAAATGTACTTTAATAGCTGTACAATATATCTGTTTGTCTTTTGGCACTGTCTCTGCATCATGAAACAGACAGTTCCTGGTCTGTAAGATTTATTACAAAAAAGTAAATCTGATGCTGAAAAATCCTCTGATCCATATGATATTGATGCTGCAGTACTAAGTAGGCTTTTGTGATTTTTATCAAATTGCTTGATGTGATTTCAAAATAAATTTAAATATCAATTTAAATAATTTTATTTCTAGCAGTTAAAGGGCTGAAATATCATAACACTGTATGGATTTAGATTGCCTTCTGCTGAAGCATTATTCTATTTCAGTTCATTATTATCTTTAAAAATGCATATGTCCCTCAAAATATTTTATTAAGGTAGTTACATGGTTTCTTCCTTTAAAAATTATTTTAAAATATTAAATTTTTAAAAGTCAAAATAAATTGAAAAAGACAAATCCACAAAATTTTATAATTTTGTGAATTTTGGATAACAAAAGTTATCACAGATTTATTTTCCTCTTCCAAAGAAGAGCAGAAGGTTCAAAATGTATACTCCTGAGGACAGGAAAATTGCTTTATTTTTACCCCTAATCCAAATTCAGACTATGTAGCTCATGTAGAATCTCATGTATGTTAATGGTTTTGTTATAATTAAGAGTAAAATATGGGGACTTTTTCAGGTGATTGTGCAATTTCAGTGAATATTCTCTTAAAAATATAATTAATCCAGTTACATATATTGTACAGCCAAGTAAATTTTGCCAATACTAATGTTTTCTTGCATCACAGACTATGAGACATTTCTCACTTTATGTGGATATGTATTAAATCATGTGAACTGAATATAAATAGACTAATATCTCCTTTAAAAACAGAAAATAAAAGAATTGCCAATAAAAATCTTTATTAAAAAGACGTAACTAGAAAATTAAAAGAGTTTGGATTCCTCAGCTCTTACTTTAAAAAAATTAAAAACTAAATGTGAAGGTTAGAAAAATGGTACACCAATGTAAATGTGGTAGATATAATTGGATTTATTCCTATGTACTTCTGGCAGTCTTAGAATATTACAGTTTTCTTACAGTTAACTTCAGTTGACAGAAACTTAGCATTTCAGTTTAAGGCGAAACATTTAAATTTATTTAGGGTGCTTTATAAAATAGCTGAGACAACAGTAAAAATGGAAGATATAGCATTGAATTGATTCTCCTCATCAGACACAAGGATCGTCCATAGCTTCAAATTTTTTTGCACTTAGTAAACACTGAGTTGTATTTGCTCAGGTTGCCTAATTTATCAGGTGTCTGTGATGAGTTTTGGGAGGAGGTTTATGGAATCTGCTTCCATGGGGCTGGTGGTGTATTCATGTGCATTTTTCTCTCTGTGTTTAACAAGAACTCACTGCTTTCATGGTGAATATGTAAAGAAAATAATATTATTTAATTGCCTTACACTGACAACATGAATTTAGCAAAATTAGGAAAGTCCTATTTGAATTTTTTAGCTTTGGAATTCTTCTGGATTTCTACATGTTTAGAAGGTGGAATAATATAGCCATGTCTGTATGGAATAATGCTGTCAGTATTTGGGGCTATCAGTAAAATTTGACCATAAGCAATTATGACCTATGAGTTAATGAAATGCACCGTATCACCTGTGCATCAATTCTTACTGTTAGGCCACAGAGCTCTCTTTTACACTAGATGCAAAAATTTATGTAGTGATATATTCATTGGTATGTTTACATACCTACTACAATGAATAACAGGGGTTATTAATTCTTACCACTATGGACAGTATGCAGTATGCATGAAATTCCGGGTTTGGAGTTCCAAAGTAAGGCAGATGGACTTTATCAAGGGGTAAAATCAGAGCAATGCACTGGCTTCTCTTTTTTATCCTTTTTTTTTTTTTTCCTCATATTGCCACTGGTACTCGCTGAGATGACCAATAAGCAATAAAGCAACAGCAAGAATTTTCAACAAGCAGAAAAGACTTAAAAGTGCAAACACCACGTATACATCTGAAAGCAGAATGAAGAGTAAAATACTCAGCTTCTGGCTTCAGTTTTGGAGTCAGCCTTCCAAAACTGGGAGAAAATAAAGATAATGCATTTGGTTACAGTACTGACATTCAGGCTTCTTCAGTGACACCTTTTGGTCTAACTCAGTGAAGACAGAGTCTAAAATGAACAGTAAAACAGTCACAACATTTACTCATTGGAGAAAGAAATCTGAGTTCAGCAATGTTCAATATCTTTTCCTCTCATCATCAACTTCCTATCTCCTCCCAAATACCTATATACACAGGTGATATTTAAGTTAAATGCCTCATTTTTTTTTCCTAGTTTTATCTATGAACCTGATTTTTTTCTTGTTCATGCTAAGATGTGCCACTGTCAATGTCATTTAAAAATGCTTAATGGTTTATGATTTTTTTTTAATTTTTATCCTCTCAAGAATGCCTAGAGATTAGTTGTGCCAACAGTGAATGTTTCTGTGCTTGACTTTCTTTCTTTGATGTGTGTCTTGGGGCAGCGCCGTATTTCTAATAGGGCACAAATAAAGGAGTTCTGTCAAGGTCTGCTAGGGTTTTAATGTCTATGTGACTCAGTACAAAACCTATAGCACTACATGCCTGGGTCCCAAATGCAGTATAGCTGCATTTGAGAAGTAATAGCCATGACTAATTCAATCAAGCTTAGAGCTGCACTGAGGCAGCTCTCTGTGTCTAGTTCAAAAGCTGGCTTGGACACAGGGAGCTTGAGTACAGCTGCACCACATAGCTATTACAAAGAACACATTTATCAAGTGGCGTTTATCTCACTGGCATGTGAATAAACCATGTAAAATTCCGGCAGTGTCAGTTATTAGAGGAATTCTCTCCTTCAGTTGCTTCCTTTGAGGGCTGATGAAAGAAACTGCTGGAACTAAGAAAATCAGTTTTTCGGATTCAAGAAACATATTTCATTACATCTGTGAAATTGCATCAGGTCAGAATATGTCCCAAATGCCCAAGTTATGTATAAGATGTATGGGCTGATTTGTTGGTACAAATGTTATAAAAATAATATAACTGTTATCATTTCACACTGAGCTGTAAACTTGATGAAGCTGAAATGTGTCCTAAATTGGAGTAGCACTTGGGTAAAAAGGGTGTCTAGAAATGTTTTCCTTCAGTTTCTCTCTCATCTGCTGTCAATGATCTAGTTCAATCTACTTTAAACTCTCTAGCCTAGTTTTTGGTTGCTCATTTTTTTCTGTTTAGTTTTGGGTGGTGTTTTTTTTGTTTGGTTTGGTTTGTTGGGTTTTTTAACAGAAAATTAAAGCCAGATTGTCTCCTCCCCAGCCTGCCCCTGCAATGTATGACCTATACACAAATAGCAGCTACTCTTTTTTTGCTACTGTTTTTCTGGTGTCCTACCTAGGGATGAGTGGTTATTAAGGGAAAAAAAGTACATAGCAACAGAAAGTGTAAAAAGTTGTCTCCTTTACCTCCTTCCTAAGGAGCCCAGTGAAACAAGATGCTGAAGCAAAAAGCAATAAAAGGTGGTCAGAGTGTTACTATTGCAGAAGACACATGACTGCTCAGAGGCTACACCAGCTGACATAAATTAGAGCATCTTTCAAACTGCTGCAATGTGGCTGAGACAGCCGCATCATAACTGGCTTGGCTGCATCCTGTTCAGCCCTTTAAACAGAATGTGGATGTCGCAAAAAGTCATTTTGTAAGAGTGCATTAACAAACTCTGTAGCCTTATATAAATTAGGATTATCCCTATATACACCTTCTGTATTGAAAACCTGGAACGTGGATACCAAATATACAGAAAGAAGATGCAAGTATGACTTTTTTTATTACAAAGAATGAAAAATTCTTCAGAGGAAATTGCAATGTTATGAAAAATTTCAGACTATTTTCAGGGAGATTAGTCAAAATAGCTGTTAGCTGGATCCTGTTCATAAGCATTTCATAGAAGATAATAATGAGGATAGAAAATTAATTTTTAGATGGAACAATGAAAGATCAATTGTAACAATCACAGAAAAGCATCCAAGGCTCCAGAGATATCATTCATTCCTAATTATTAATTAGAGATAATCAACTACTATGATATTTAATTTGTTGTAAATTAATCTGTATTTTCTATCCATAAAAAATACTAATGTGAAAGTATGAAATATTGTCATATGCTGTAGGAAATATAGCTCAATTCTGCACTGGTACTGTGTGCAGTTTTGGGCAACACAATATAAAAACCATATTAAGTTTCAGAGAGTGTCCAAAGGAGGGCAATGAAGGATGGTGAAGGGCCTTGAGGGGAAGCCGTATGAGGAGTGGCTGAGGTCACTTGGTCTGTTCAGCCTGGAGAAGAGAAAGTTGAGGGGAGACCTCATTGCAGTTACAACTTCCTCGTGAGGGGAAGAGGAGGGGCAGGCACTGATCTCTTCTCTCTGCTGACCAGTGACAGGACCTGAGGGAATGCCCTGAAGTTGTGTCAGGGGAGGTTTAGGTTGGATATCAGGAAAAGGTTCTTCACCCAGAGGGTGTTTGGGCACTGGAACAGGCTCCCCAGGGAAGTGGTCACAGCACCAGCCTGAGAGAGTTCAGGAAGTGTTTGGACAATGCTCTCAGGCACATGATGTGACTGTTGGGGTGTCCTGTGCAGGGTCAGGATTTGGACTTTGATGATCTTTGTGGATCCCTTCCAACTCATGATATTCAGTATTTCTATGCTTATATGAAATATTACGTTTGAAATCTAATTCTTCAGCTGTGAACCTGCTGCTATTAAAGTCTTATTTTAGTCTGTAATATGGGTGTCCTTTGGCCAAAAGTAACAGCAGTCTATATAAATAATTACATTAATAAATAACTGTATTTCTGAAAAAAAAAATGCACAGCAAACTCCTTAACTGTAATATAATTGCCAAAACTTGAAGTGGACAAAACATAATGGCTTTGGGAAAGCAAAATTCAGACCTATGACAAGTAGAGCCCTTTGGCAGAAATGAGCCAGGTAGTGGTATGTGGGTGGAGATGTTTAAATCATAACTGAGACTCCTGGAGCCTATGCTTCAGTGAGCTGCCAAATTCTCAAGCATATTCCAAACATAAAAGTTAAGCACTTGAAGGGCTTTGCAATGAATTCCTGTACTTGAGTGAATCTCATCCGAAAGAAGTTTTAATCCTCAAAAGTATAGTCTTTTGCTTAAATACTTAAAAATGATGGCACCAGTAAATCATTACTGCCTTGCTAAGGATGAGCTCTGCAAGGTGCTGAGCAAAGTGTCACTTATGCAGCAAGGTTTTAAAGCGTGTGCTTAGCCACATAACACTCTAGGGAATAAAGCCTTAAGTGACCTTTTCCCTTTCTACTTTAGAAGATCACCACCCACGGTGGCTGGTTTCTATTTTGGCAAAGAGATGCAGCACTCAAAATGTACTTAGTAAAAAACTTTCTTACAGCATTCAACATTTTGATTTCCAGTTTAAGCAAAAAAAGGAAAAAGGAAAACATTTTGAAGCGAGTACCTGGCTTCATTCCAGTCTGTGAATCTGCTTAAATCTACTCTGAGAGGTTAAAAGAAAGAAGAAAAAATCTTATTTTGAGTTGCAGGATGGATTACATTCAGTTTGATTTTGTTCACTTTGATGATTTGACATTTCGTTTGTATAGGCTGAGCTGTTATTGAGAGCTAAAAAACCTCTTGTTTATGGCTCCCC